>CAJDSM010040684.1:1982-12407 GCA_903981925.1 Ostrea lurida
GTATATTGTGTAATTTTTGGTGCTCAGGAAATGCGGGCCAATGTGGCCTATTAGGAAAATTTGCTAAAAATATGCCAAAATTTCCATTGTATAAATGCATGCAGAAAAACCTGCTAAACATTTTTGACTCCAGAATTACCCAGTAAACATTATTATGTATGTTATTCATCTTGTTATAAGGTGACACTTTGATTCATCCAAGCTGATTGGTTAGTTTTCTGTCCTCTTTCATTATTTTTGGACAATGTGACCAACATCATAGTTGGTATGCCCACTCTAGTAATGAGCTGATGTTGCAAAGTGAGGTCAAGGTCACCATTTGCCACCATAGACTGTTGTCTAGTAAGATGTTTTGATGTTTGTTTCATTTCCAAAAGTTGCTTCTCTCTCTCTCTCTCTCTCTCTCTTCTCTCTCTTCCTCTTTCCTCCTCTCTCTCTCTATCTCTCTTCTCGTCTCTTCTCTCTCTCCTCTCTCTCTGTGTGTTGTTAATGTGCCGTAGAACATGAACTATAACACTTTAGGGAAAGCAGATTATTACAACTGAGACAAATATTTCACGAGGCAATTTCCTCTGTTTATCATTCTTTCTATAGCTCACTATTGATATTTGCCTACAGTATAAACAAGAACAGCAGTATATCTTTAGACATTGAATTCATTGATAGGTATGGTGGGTGTGCGTATCGAGGAAGTGCTGAAAACAACCAGGGAAGCTGTTCAAAAGAGGACATTGTATCGCTGCCTGACTTGTGAAGCCATTATGGAGTATCAGCTTCACGATGAGTGGTTTAGGAGAGGAGGTAGTCTGTACAAATTGGCAGAGCAAACATACGGAAAACTGAGATCAGACAAGAAATACTCTTTTCCACAGCAAGGTATGGGCAAAAAAAATTGTGTGAAAAAGACAGATCTGTTGAGTAATGTCTGTCCTTTATAGTCAGATGATGGTTTTTTAATATCTGCAGCCTTCTTTCTGCATTAAGAAAATGCCTGGAAATCAATAAACGTTGGAACCAAAACTGAAATAAAGAATAATACTTGTAAGGAGTAGATTTAAGAGCTTAATCTTCATGTCATTGTGTGTTATCAGTCATTCTGGTTCTTACAATTTCAGGTGTCATTTGCAGTTATGATAAAGACCAGGACAAACTCATACCAGACCCGAATCGGTGTAAACCAAGCACCTGCACTTACTGTCAAGGGTAAGAGATGTACATGATCGGTGTAAACAAGGGTAAGAGATGTACATGATCAGTGTAAACAGGGTAAGCAATGTATTCATCGAGTAGTGTAAGGTTAGATATGTCAGCTATCAGTTGTAACTAAGGTAAAGGAATGTACATGATCAGTATTAACAAGGTAAGAGATGTTAATACAAGTGTAACAAGGGTAAGAATGATACTGATCAGTGTAAATCAAGGGGTAGAAATGTACAAGACGTGTAATCAAGGGTAAGAATGTACGATGACAGTGGAAACCAAGGGGTAAGAAATGTACAAGATCAGTGTAACAGGTAAGAGAGTGTATCATATCAGGTGTAAACAAGGGTTAAGAAATGTACAGTTAGTGTATACAAGCGGTAAGAAATTACATGATTCAGTGTAAACAAGGTAAGAAATGTGCATGATAGTGTAACAAGGGTAAGAATTGTTAGCATGATCAGTTTGTAAACAAGGGTAAGCAATGTACTGATCAGTGTAACAAGGGTTAAGAAATACATGATCAGAGTAAACAAGGTAAGAAATGTACAATGTCAGTGTGTAAACAAGGATAAGAACGTACATGATCAGTGTAAACAAGAAAGAGATGTACATGATCAGTGTAAACAAAGGGTAGAAAATGTACATGATCAGTGTAAAAAGGCAAGGGAATGTAATGATCGGTGAAAACAGAGTAAGCAAATACACAATTCATGATCAATGTAAACAGCGTAAGAGATGTACAAGATCAGTGTAAACAAGATAAAATGTACATGATCGAGTGAACAAGGGTAAGAGATGTACCATACAGTGTAAAACAAGAGGTAGATGTAACATGTCAGTGTAAAACAAGGATAAGAATGTACATGTTCATTAAAACAAGGGTAAGAAATGCTACATACAGTGTAAACAATATAAGAGATTAAGATCAGTGTAATACAAGGTTAAGAATAGTACATGTTATGAAACAGGCGATAAGAGTGTACATGTCAGTGCTAAACAAGGGTAAGAACTGTACATGAATCGTGTACCAGGGTAGAAATGTACAGTTATCGTGAACAAGGATTAGAGATTACTGATCAGTGTAAACAAGGGTAAGAGATTCATGATCAGTGTCAACCAGGGTTAAAGAAATGTACATATCAGTGTAACTAAGGGCCCAGGAAATTGTACATTCAGTGTAACACGGATAAGAGAGTACAGATCAGTGTAAACAAGATGAACGAGAATGTCATGATCATCGTAAACAGGGTAAGAAATTACATTATCAGTGTAAACTTGGGTAAGAATTACATATCGTGTAAACAATGGTAAGAAAATTACATGGTCAGTGTAAACAGTAATAAATGTACATCATTATTAAACCAAATCACCTTTCTTATGTCATGTAATTATTATGATCATTGTAACAAGGGTAAAATGTATATGATTCAATGTAACCAAGCTCTGTCGATTGTCTATACTTTAACGGTGCGCACTACATCTGTGAGGTTTCTCAAAACCAACGATACTGCTTTAATTATGAAGAGATATATGACATAATAATTATACAGTTAAAAATGTGGAAGATATGAAATTTGAAATAAAAAACATCAAAACTTTAGCAGTAATATGAACAAATGTCCTGGAAATTCGAACGCGGGACCTGCGGATTACCAATCCGCATGCTTTACCTACTGAGCTATAAGTAATGTAACAATTTATCGAAACAAGTATTATCCACAAACTATTAATCACCATCTTGTGTACGATTGTGTTATAAGAGTAAGAGCTTTAGTGTAGTGGGCTATCTTTAGCATTAGGTTGCAATATACTTTCGTATGTACTACAAATTTTTGCAAACATATGAAATGTATTAACTGTGGTATTTTCATCGCCCACCATAAAAATGTCCGGAGCATATAGTGTTGCCCTTGTCATCATCCGGTCTTCCACCATTCTATCCTTTGGTGTCACTTAACACTTTTCGAGGATTTAAATAAAACATTGGTCAATTGAATACAGTAAAACCGTATATCGCCACCGCATTAATGCCACCCCGCATAACGTCACTGCAATATGCAGAACAGATTTCTGCACACGTTATAAACGTTATTTGCACCCTCGCCTAATCGCCATCCGCCCAGGCAATTCTGAACAGAAGGTTCAAATTTACGTTATAATACCTCGATACAGCGACCTCTACCACAATGACCCGAAGCCTACTACTTCCACAAGTCCTGCGTGTGTGCCCGGTCGTAACGGAGGTCGCACAGTATCGGCGGTAGCTTGAAACAGGTAAAATAGAAATCATTGCAAGATAATCATTTGAAAAAGAAAATATTCAATCGTTAACTGTGGTTGGCACACTGGCTTAGTTCAACATTAAAATGGATATCGCCAAATACGAAAGAGATTGAATTGAATTTACAAAAGAAATCCTCTTTATAACGCCCCTCGTATAATGCAAATGTGTGGAACAAAACTGGCGATATAACGAGGGAACACTTAATCTGATTGAATTAAAATAGAAGACTGTTTAGCTCATTGTGAGCAATATGGCCCCTTGTCCTCTTGTTAGATCTTGTTTCGCTCTGTGAGCAGTGTGACCCTTGTAGGGCCTGCGTATCGGGTGAAATTTTCTATCGCGATATTTTTGCGATATATTTCAAAATTGTATACTGCGAATATGTACTTTGCAATATTTTCAAGTCAGAATCAACGAACTTTTTCTATTTATTGACTATGAGATTGATTTTATGCAGAAAATTGAAAAAGAAAAACAGGTACTTGGTTCTTAACTCCATTGCTCTGATTGGAGTAGAAAACTATGTCTTAGTGTTTATAACAATGCAACAGAAAAGTTTATCCATATTAAACGTAAATTTAATGGGAACAATTACAAGCGAAACGTAAATCCTAAGCCAGAACATCATCGCGATATACGTATTGAACAAAACGTATCGCGTATACGAATTTTTAATTATGAATCGTCAATATATCGAATACCGTATTATCGCCAGCCCTAAACCTTGGCCTCTTTTGAGCATGTGTTAGCTCATGTAGCAATTGTGGCCCCTTGGCCTCTTGTTAGATTCGTTTAAGACTCATGTGGAGCATAATTGGCCCTGCTCTTGTTAGTCCCTTGTGAATTACATGTAGCAATATGGCCCATTGTTAGATTGTTAGCTCATGTGAGCATATGCCCATTGGCCTTTTAGGTCCTTGTTAGCTCATAGTGAGAAATATCCCTTGTCTCTGATGTGTGAGTGTGTCTTGTTAGCTCATGTGGCTATGTGGCCCATGGACGTCTTGTTAGACCACATGTAATCAATAACGCTTACACCAGTATGACTAATCTGTAATGATTTATAAGGATTGATCCTGTACAGAACGGTGTCGCAAGAAAGACATTAATGCTTCTTTTATTGGCTGATTCCTGGTGGCTGATACACTTTGATCTTCCTGTTCTCTTTGTATGAGCAGGTCGTAGTGAATGGCGATGGCAGTGTCTGTTATGAGACATTCAGACGACGAAACCCCGGCTGTGAAAGTCGCTGTTTGTGTGAATTCAAAATTTCTGGGACGGCTAAGGAATATGACAACCTTCCAGAAATGTGAGTTATAGAAAAAAATTACCGCATGTCGTAGTGTAGGGAAAGATGTGTTGACAGCGAAGTAGCATAGAGGAAAGATGGTACTCATGATAACAGGTGTGAGAGGAAAGATGTAACTGCATGACAGGTCGTGTAGAGGAAAGATGTACTGGCATGTTACAGTTAGTGGTAGAGGAATAGATGTACTGCATGTACAAGTAGTGTAGAGAAGATGTCTGCAGTACAGGTAGGTAGAGGAAAGATGTCTGCATGTACAGGTATGTAGGAGAAGATGTGTTGACTGGCTCGGAGAATTTTACTTTCAATCTCATCTAGAGGATGAGAGAAAAGTTACTGTAAAGGGGGAAATTTCGCATGGGTTTTAATTTCGCTATATCGCGATTATCATTCGCGAAAATAAAACCCATCGTGAAGTGCTGTTAAAATTTTTTTGGGTATATGATTTCTAGGCTTAGAATACTTTACCATCTGCGAAATTTAAACATCGCGAAATCCCAAAAAAGAAAAATCGTCGAGTAAATTTAGCCCCGCGAGATTAAGCTTTATCTGTAGTTGTAATTTGTGCTGTTGGACTGTAGCATTTTTATTAAATGGCTGTTTCAGTCGTGTAAGCTTTTAACCCTCCTGGTACGAACACTGCCTGACGTAAGTAGTCCGAACCGTCTTCCATCGTATGTACATTTTTAGTATCTTATCGAGACTTAATATTAAGCTTCTATCGTTAGTGATAACAGTAGGCTTTGGATGTTGGAGACAAATACCAGGTTTGGGCATGTTCTAGGTTGCCAGCGCGACCCTTTTGAGCCTTTGTATGTGGCTCCATCTACAATGGGAATATTTATGATTCCTCTTTATAACATGCATCTTTGAGCTTCAAGCACTTAGTTAAAATTTGAAGTGTTTTCCTGGGTCGTGGGTTTAAGATTGTGAGGGCAGGGGAATAAAGGGATCATGTAACCGTACTAAATAATTAATGTATTTTACAATAGCAAGAAATATAAGATATCCACTGAATTGTAGGGTATTTTTAGTACGCAGTACTGGGGTACTAGATTTTGAATGCGATAATTCGTGTAAATAAGGATCCACATCAAGTGTTATTTGTATCTACTGTATCAAAGATGGTGGATCAGATGTCATGTTAGAGGATATGTGTTGTTATTTTGTTTATTCTGGGTTATATTAAATTGATTTAATTTATATTTTGCTCTGTATATAACTTAAAGATCAGCAAAATAAGTTTAATTCATAAGTTGAAATTTTACGACGCTAAATTGATTATGCACTATGGGTGAACATAGCGAATATAATGTTGTATGTGACCAAAGGTTCTAAATATGCTTCTCATTTATAGACTAGGGATGAGATAGTTGATTAATATTGCAATTGAGCTGTAATTAAGGACACATGTATTGGGGAAGTAATGTGTAATTGAAGACTGTTTCAATTACAAGTAAGCAATTGTTAAATACAGTTGAAGAATAGTCATCAAATTGCATTACTTTCTAATTACTTATTCAATTACAATAGGCCTTATTTGCAATAAATACTCCAAACCTTTCTGTTTTTCTGCAGTTGGGTTTCATTATCCCAAGTGACTTTATAAGTTAATCTAAATAATATCGTAGTGTCATGGAGAAATATAGTACTTACTCGTAAGTGGTTGGAACAAAATATTTTTTTAGGCCACACCAATGGTAAAGATGAGTTTCTTTCGGGATTTTTCAAACAAAAATGTGAAGTGGGAGGGCGATATTATTTTGCAAATATTGATTTTTTTTTTTTATGGTTGAGATTTATGATTTATAAGAGAGCGGTTACTTATTTAAAGGTCCAAATTCCAAAATTTTCAAGAATAATAATTAAATCCCCCAATAAATTTGTTACCATGAGCTTCATATTTCCAATTAGAGTTTTTGATGTTATACATGAATAAAGGAAATCACTTAAAAAACATAGATATAGTACTGTCGAACCTTTTCAAGAAACCAGTGCTTTTGTCATTCGTGACAAATGTACAAGTTCTTTTGTATGACTTGTCCTAGAAAAGTAAAAACATAAAATAACAGGTTTTTTGGGACATGCGAGGACATTATTTTGTGTTTTAATAATATTATTATTTGGATTTTAAAAATAAAGCGGGCGGTCTTAGAACTAGATCAAAATGTATGGCCTTAGAGGAATTTAAATGTATGTATGATATTACGCTTTAATAAATCTATTTTTGTGGTTCTTGTTGTCTATAAAAATCTATATCTCATCAGAGTATCTGTTATTGTTGATTACTGTGATACCAGTGATATGCTGTCCTGTCTGACTGTTCTTCTTTCTCTGTTTCTCTGTTACATATCAAGCTACTTGCGTGTAGCTTTCTTTTGGTTCACTCTAAGATATCGTGTGCAATTGGATCGCGATTTCCCCCTTGCGCAGGATTTTGGGCCCCTTTTATTTAAATTTATTCTTATTTCGGAGGTGCAGGATTTGCATTTTTAATTCCTTCCATAGAATTCCAGGTGAGCACCTAGTTTCACAACTATTTGTATGGGTATTGAGAATGTATACATTTTATTTTCTTCGTTTTTGATTTGAGGAAACATAACGGAGAGAGTGAAAGGGGGAAATGGTTTGCCTCGGTTTGTATTTTCGCTGTACTTCGCAATATATCGAACTTACTCGCGAAAATAAAACCATCGCAAATGCTAGTTAATGTGCTAGTCTGGGTATATGATTCCGGCTTAAATATTTAACTTATCCGCGAAATTTAAACCAGTGCGAAATGTTTAAAAGATGACAATCGCAAAAATTTTTACCCGCGAAATTAAAGCCTTGTCCAGTAATGATTGTTCCAATTAATACTCCACAGTGTGAGTGAGGGTCTATCTCACGGTTAACAGCTCAGGCACTACGGTATGTAATAGCTTATGAGATATAGCTGAGGCCATGTAACCAGGATTTTTGTTTCTTTGTTTAAACATTTAGTCATTTTAGGAGACTATAACGAAGTATATGTGATACTGTCGTCTTTCCTCAACAAGCATTTAAGTGGGACCTCTTATTCTAAAATACAAGGGAGAAGGTTTATTAAGCAAAGAATTTGATTTTGATTATTAGAGAGATAAATTTTACTGGAGTTTAGTTGATTTAAAACATTAGTTAATTTTGTAGGACGGCTACCCTGCTTGACTAGTGAGTAGAAAATCATCTCTCACAGCACTTAGGGCACGGTAGAGGGTATGAATTGCGATGTCCCTTCACGCCGTTATTACTCCGTGAAGTTGTGTTGAGTGTGTTTGCATGTTAGGTGTATTCACCTCTATGGAAAGTTTTGCCGAGCTGAATTGTTGCAGTTCATCACACTCAATAGATTTCAATGAATGTTGTTTGTTGTAACTACAAGTTACATTCTACTTTCAATCAGCCATTATACAGATGCTACTAATTATTCCTCAAGATTCAATCGCGCATTGTTTACAGCTAAAGCGCATTCATCGAGGAAATGACTTGTCATTACAATTGTAGAGAGATATACAAAGTAAAAACGAGTTGGAAAATGTAATCTATTATTTTCCAGTCCCTCTTTGCACTGTAAACATCCACGTGTAATAAAAACACGTGCTAAATTACTGCAGGTGTCATTCTTGGCATATTCCTCATACTACAACAAACCCACGATTTAGTCACTAAAATATATTTTGGTATACAACTTGCCTTCTTTTTTGATGCTGTCGAGGAATGGGAACGTATATGGTACAGCGTGCGTCGATCGTCCCTCTGTTGTCTGTCAAGGCTTTGTAGGCTGAACTGTAAGCCCAGGATCTTACACTTGGTACAATTGATCACCTATGATGAAGAGGAAAATGCCATATTTTTTTTCAATGGTCAAGGGTACGTAGGAGTTCACTTAGTAGGAAAAGCATGTAGGGCGGGATACAGACCGACGTAATGCTCCAGCGATTTTACAATTGGTACAGATTGATTACATGTGAAAGGAAGATACCTATTGTTGTTTTGAAAGGTCAATAGGGTCAAGGTCATAGTGCACGTAGTGAAAACATTGGTAGGCAGGATACAGACCGGAACCGTAAGCCTCAAGTATACAACTTGGTACATTGATCACCTAGGATTCAAAGGAAGACAGCCTATTGTTTTTTCAACGGTTTAAGTCATAAGTCAAGGTCGTAGTGTCACTTAGTAGGAAAGCCGTTTGTAAGCAGAATACAGACCAACATTAGCGTCCAGATTCTTACCGACTGGTACAATGATCACATGATGAGAGGAAGATGCTTGGGTTTTTACGGTCACAAGGTGAAGATCAGCTAACTAAGAAACTTGTAACATAACAGAGATCAAACTGTATTTGGGCCTAGGACCATCAGAAATTGGTACCTATGCACCTTATGCCAAGTGTAAGGATGGCATATTGTTTCTCAATTAGCCTGATAATGTATAGCATTTAAACGACAGTGATCTAAGCGTCTGCTGGACATATGAACCCACTGAATCTGTATGGGGCGTATTATGCCTCACTGTTAGCGTTGCTCTTGTCTAAATGATTACATCAGGTTTTTATGTTAAGCTTAGAAGTAACCTTGTCGATCAAGTTCATATTGAAAATTGTAGATGCAATGAGAACATGATAAATTTGTTAACAAAACATTTTGTGCTGTAATGTAGTTTTTGAACTTAGCAGTAGTTGGAAATAGTATAGATGCGAAGTGTTAGGTCAGCCCAAGTCAGGCCTTAGTATATTAAGCTTGAGCATGTGGATTCGTTGCAGAGAAGAGAATGGATTTGAATTGGGCAAGTAAAGTCGACTGCTCAAATCAACCTCAAGTTGTATCTTGAACTTCGATGGAACTCTGGAAAAGGAAAAATATCCATAGGCATTGAGATATTGAGGGTAAAATTACAGTTGTTGAATTAGTGGTTTGGAATTTCGAGATCATTTCAACCATATAACCATGGTAATTTGAGATATTCAAGTGTTTGAGATTCTGAAGCATTTGATTGTTTTTTGTTGAAAACTTAAACTAAGTGTCACTGGGTGCATTAGGATCGGTTCAGGTGTTTTATTTTCAACTCGTTCGTTCTAAAGTTCTACGTCTATTGAAGCAGAATTAAGGATTGAGAAGTTTGACTGCATGGGTTTGTGTTTTTTTTTTAGGTGACTATTCTATCGAAAGTAGATGCGTAGAATCACTTTGTTAGCTATTGTTTTAAATAAGTTTCCCGGAGATCTCGTCAATGGGGCTGTCTTGATTTGTGGTTGATTCTTTAGCTATTTTTCACGGATGATTTGGGGTGTGTCTGAGCGCTCGCTGTGGGACTTCCAACGTAATCGAGCGCCGAGCCGAGCAACTGCTCGAGAATAGTTTCCCCATTCCCAAGTGGGGCTGTTTTATTTGTTTTATAAAGTTTCGACCCATCCCATGCTGGTGTGTTTTGTTTTCATAGCCGCCACTCTCCATGTCTGTTGAATTTGATTTGTTAGTTTCCCCACTACTGGCTGGTGTTATTTGTTATATAGTTCTTCCCCATCTCCATGGGCTGTTTATTTGTTTTATATTTCCCCATTTCTTCATAGTAGCTGTTGATTGTGATGTTTTATATATACGTTTCCATCTCCATC
>CAJDSM010040686.1:83-11424 GCA_903981925.1 Ostrea lurida
GCCCTGAAGGATACTGGCAGTAATACGCCCTGAACGGAGTTATGAGCATTTTAGCTAAAAGTGATATTTATCGTGCCACATCCTGCTGTGACCCGAACTCACTTTATGCAGACCAATCCCAAGACCACCCGCACATTCTTTAGAAATCAAGACTCCGCCCCAAACTATAGTATTAAAATGTGTTACCGACTTTATCAAGAGGCGGATACTATAAAGGTACATATATTAAGATTAAATTCAATCGTATGCAAGAGAGATGCATTACACAATATTGCCCTAAAAATTAGAAACATTTCATAAAATTCTGTTTCAACATTAAAATTCTTCCTTTTTTTATTCATTTATAAATGGTTACTCATAATTAATTAATGAAAAGAAAATGTGTTGTTGCCAGCCATACAAAAACAAAAGTATAGTTTAAACCTAGAAAGATCGCACATGAATTGAATATTTTTCGTAGAACAGAATTTAGGAGGCCATTACATCAAGTTTTATTTCATGAATTCAATTTAATACACTTGTTCGAAGAACGCATGGTTCACCGCTTCGAAAAGTACAACAATCTCTCAATTTACTTTTATATGAATTTTTTTTTTTTTGGTGATTTTCCCAAGGAATAAGAAAAAGTTGTTTTCGAATCATGCCAACATCTACCACCCATTTTGGTGTAATGAGCACTTAATAACATCAATAGAAAATGCCCCAAATTTTAAATGTTAACGGTTTAGCAAAACTGCTTATTTGTAAATGTGCTATATACATTTTCATGCTGCAATTAGGAAAACATGTAATATCCAAAGATAACAGAATTGTCACCATAGGAGTTATTGCGTGAAATTAATATTGTTCATTATAGAGTAATTAAATTGTCTACATTGGGAATAGTAATTTTATCTACTATCAAAAATTTAGCAAATATTTATTACAATGGTATGTCAGTGAGGATGAAATTCTATGAAGATACATCTGTCTATCATGTGCAAAGTTAATTAAATACAGATTTTTGAAAAAACATCATGAAATCCATGAGGATGGATCATCTTAACAAAGAATTTAATTCCACATCTATGAACGAGAAATTGCATTAGAATTGGGTTTTAGAGAACACTAGCAAATTTGAAGCGTTTATCCTCTCAATGATAATGCATTATTTTTTAATACGTTTGTTGTACAATTATATGCTCCGTATATGCCTTTAAATATTATACACACACATGTCAAAACTTGCTGTTGTAAGTCGGGCCTTTATACCGTTTAGGTGCGTATAAGATGTTGACACGGGGTGCATTAATTGTCCGTGCTGTTTGATGCATCTTATCTTCCGATTTTTTTTTTTTTTGGTGTTGGTTAATTCCATGTATCCTAAATGACACGCGTAAATTCTGGATGCTTGCAGTGCAGAAAAAAGAAACCAAGCCTTTTTTTTTTCAAAACACCAGCAATTAGAAAACAATAATTCATGAGAATAGATCGTATCATTTATTTTATTTTAAGTGATGTTACCAGCCGCCGATTCTATTGGGTTAAGACACCTTTAAGACTTCGAGGTGATTTTCTATCATATACCTGAACCACAATTAATCTAAATAAACATTATTGTGTTGTAAATAATTAAATGCTAGTTAAAAGTAAATCTTATATTTTATTCGGGTGATATCGTTTATCACTGAGATATTTCAGACAGTACAAGCTCTCATCAACTGCGCTTCGCGCATTGAATGCAGTTTTACCATCTATTATTCGGTGATACCTGCATCCCCGAAAAAAGATTCGAATTTCTTATACCACATTCAGCATTTATTTAGCGTGGAAGTACATATACCATATGCTTACACTAATAATTTTTTTTTTTTTGTTCACACCAATTAATGGCAATTGCACAACTTGCTGTACGTATCATGTGTTTTTTTTATCCGTTATCCATCAGATTGAATGCTGAATGATTTTTTTCTTTACCCCAATTTATAAATTGATATTATTCATCATTGAATGTGCATGATCTTTTAATCTTAGCCTAACAATGAAATACATAATTATAAACCACAAGAGGAAAAATTTTTCCCGAAACAATCCGAGACGAATAGTTCAGTAGTTGCGTTCAGCGTGCGTTCATGGTGCACTACCGTTCACATGCGCTCCTTTCCGTGTTCAGCGTGCGTTCACCCTTTCACAAACCGCTTTACCAAATTGCGTCGTCGTGTGCTCACGTTCGTTTCTGCGTCGCTCACCGTTCGCTCTGCGTCCGTTCAACCATTGCACATCACCGTGCGTTCAGCGTGCGCTCACCATTCACGTGGTAAAGTTAGATTGTTTCAGGAATGCAACGTCAAATATTTATGCGAAAATTAATGCTATCTACGATTGCCCGGGTCCACAGAAGTAAGTCGTATACATCTGACAAATTTTTCAAATTTCCTCATTTAACTCGTTCAGTTAAAAAGGATATAGACTATTTAAGACATTATTTATGTCCACCGGAAGCTAACACTGCCAAACCGAAAGTTTTGCAAACCAAAACCAAAGCATTGTTGATGAAACTTGGTAAAACAAAGATTACAAATGCGGAGATGTGTATAGATTACAGGGAATCCTGCTCACTTGTAACATATATATGCCATCGGCGTGTCATGTACCGTTTTGGTCGGTGCACATCTTGTTTTTTTTTAAATGTAGGCCTTTGTATGCTATTCATCTAATTGTAATTCTATCAATCGATTTATTACATCAAAGCTTTATCTATCATCAAATCTGAACGGAAGAACTACTCGTTGCTCGGTAACACGACGATCGAATCTAGTTTCTTCTTATTTTTTTTTCTTAAACAGGCCTGATTTCTCGAATATGCGTCGTCCGATGTTTCGTCAGAACTTTTTCAGGGATATAGACTATTAACTTGAATTTATGACGGATTTTTTTTGGTTTTCGTAAACGTCCAATATGGTTACGTGCATATATGAACGTATTTGTGAAATTTTGGGCTGTCAGTTTGTCCAGAAGTGTTCCTCGAAACTGATTAGAGAATATCAACTTTCCAATCAGGGATCTGTAAAGACGAGAATTTCATAATCTGTGGCACAGGGGCAATCAAAATTTCATTCACGCGAAAAAGAAGTCAATAGGCTCGCCATGACGAAAAATACGTCACACATTTTTCACTGCATTTTTGCTCACATTTTCTCAATATCTTTTTCACTACAGACTAATATTTTGTTAAAACATTTAGAAATAAAAGTTGTAGGTAATTTTACAAGGCTCGTATGTGATCAATATCAAGTTTTTCGGGACCAGCCCTTCAATTAGGGCTGAAGGGTCCAAACTATTTTTCCTAGAATTATCTCAAAACTAAAAAGAATTGTTAAGGCATATTGAGCAACCAGTTGCTTTTGATTCAAGTTTCTGTCCATCAGCTGATCTCAACGAAATGGAAAATTGATTGTAATAAGGGATCTTAAGGGGCCAAAAGGCTGAAACTTGGGGATGCTTCTAACTCCGTAAAGAAAACATTTGTGGAAACGTCTATATAACATGAAATTTGCTTAGAAATGTGACTCTGAAACATATGACCATCTTCAAATTTTGGTCTTACGTCGCCCTTTAAGGAATTGCAGGGGGATGACCTGTAAAATCAAACATTTTGGTATATATCTTAGAAAAGCCTAAAAACATTTTGTTATAACCAGTAGAACAATAAAGCCTGATAGGTAATGCATAAGGCACGCATATTCAGCTCTCCATATGACGTTTTTGGGGGCCAGCCCTCTTAACATTAAGGGGCGAAAGGGGTCAAATCTCAATTTTCAACAATATCTTAAAAGAGCTAGAATATGAATTTTGTGCCTACGCATTATTTGAAGACAATAAGATGTCTCAGTGTTCCACAACGTCGTACGTCTCAGGCCTCGAATAATTAACGAAGAGTAACAGTTGATTTGGACAGAATTAATAAGGATCTTAAGGGGCCAAGTTAAATGTATGAAATTTGATGCTTCTATCTCTAATCGATAAATACATTTTCCTCTGATCCGCTTATATTCACATGCCATGCTCTTGAAAATGTGACCCTGAGCATAATGCCATTGCTTCCAATAGTTTTTGTTCTGACATCCTCCCTTGTAAGGGATTTTCGTGTGATGACCTCAAAATCACAACATCGTAAGCACTCCATTATGCAAACTAAAAATAATTTTGTTTATGGCATCTTGTTAAGCTAACAAAAATTTGTAGAACATGAAAGTCATATTCGTTACATAACTAATGACAAGATTTTAGGGCCATCTGCTTTCTGATATTTAAGGGTCCGAAAGGGTCAAAAGTATTGTCACCGAATATACTTGAAAATATAACTGAAAAATAATTTCGTTAAGCATTAAAAAGCAAAAAGGTGCTTGGGTTTCAACATTTTGCCATGCAGCTGATATCAACGAAATGAAAATTCATTACGTAATCAGGGATTTCAGGGCCAAGAAAGTCTTAAACTTTAATGGTTTTCTGCTCCCTTAAAAGAAAAACATTTTGTAAAATCGTTAATACAGCACTGAATTGCTTGAAATTGACTCTGAACAAATATGCATCTTCAAATTTTATCTTAACCGTCGCCCATAAGGAATTTCGGTATGACCCCTAAAAAGTCAACGCTCCGTACACCTATATATTCTCAGTTAGTAAGGAACTTGAAGAAATTATTTGTTATACCACGCACCGAAGTCTCTGTCAAATTGTTTAATTTGTCGTCTAATTGTTTGTTTCGGTTCAAAAATTTCAACATAAAAATGCAATTGCTTAATTTTTCTCATCTGAGTCATCATTGACCAATCGAATTAATCCAATCGAAGATATATTCTCACACCAATCGTTCGGAAATGTACTTAGCTCGTTGCCGCAAACGAATCGAATCTAGTCTATCTTATTATTTCTTTTTTTCTTACAATTTTCGCTGCAGTGCGATTTTCTCAAACTATGACGGGACCATGATTTTCTTAAATTTTGAAGGGATTGAATATAGATACTACACTTGAATTTTCATACTGATTTTTTTTTCGTTTTTCGAACGTCGATAATTATTAACTTTGCATTAATATTGACGTTTTGTTCGAAATTTTGGGTGTCATTGTTCCAGAACGTGTTCTCGGAAACTGTTAGAGATTCAGCTTCCCAATTTTCAGGGATTTGTAGACAAGACTTTCATAGTTGTGCATAGGGGCACTCAAATTTCATTCACGCGAACACGTTGAAGCTCGCCATGGACCAAATAAACGTCAACAATTCTTTCCTGGCATTTTTTGAAACATTTTTGTACAATCTTCTTTTCGTGAGAATATTTTGTAAAGACATTTAGAAACAAAATTGTACGTTATTTACAAGGTCGTTTCGACAATATCAAGTTTTGAGGGGCCAACCCTTCAAATTAAGGGCTGAGAGGGGTCCAAACTATTTCTATATAATCTCAAAAACTAAAAAAAGAAAATTGTAAAGCATTTGATAACCAGTTTGCTTGTTTCAACTTTGGTATCAGCTGATTCAACCGACCACACTGACACCTTGATTATGTAACAAGGGATTTCAAGGGGCCGAAAGATATGAAATTTTGATGCTTTAATATCTCTTAAAAACGAAATTTTTTTATTCAAAACTTATATAACAGAAGTTTGTTCTTGAAATTGTGATTCTCACAATATGCAATCTTCGAAATTTTGTCTTTACATCGCCTTTTAAGGTAATTGGAGGGATGATCCTATAAATTCAACATCGTTATATATTGAAGACTAATCATATTTGATTTAACACATTTGTAGAACAAAATGAAAGGCCTTATTCCGACAACTATCAAGATTTAGGGGCCAATTTGTTCAAATTTAAGGGCGCGAGGGGTCCTAAACGCTATCTTTGCTAAACGTATCTCAAGAAACTCATGTTAAGCACTTATTGAAGCGCAAAGTTGCTTGAGTCTCAAACGTTTGTATCCGCGTGATATATAACGAAAATGACAAATTGAATTATGTAATAAGGGGATTTTCAAGAGGGGTTCGGAAAAGTATGAAACTCTGCTGCTCTCTCTACTTCTTAAAACGATGAACCCAACATTTTGTGAAAACCTGATATAACATGAATTGCTTGGAAACAATAGACTCTGAACAATATGCCAATCCTTCAACATTCTCTGTCTTTTGTGCCCTTTCAGGAATTCAGGGGATGACCTCCTTGAATACATATTGAATACTATCTATGAAAAACTAAAAATATTTTGACCTAAATCTTGTAACACAAAAATTGTGAGAAAATGACAAAGGCAGTTTCTATCCATTCAAGTTTTAGGGGCAGCCCTTCAACATTAGGGGCCTAAAAGCGGTCAAAACTATTTTCTTAAATATCTTAAACTACACAGACCATTTGTCAGAGCATTAATTTGAAGTAATAGTTGCTTGTTTCAACGTTGTTATCAGCTGATACAACGAATGAAATTGAGTTAGTAAATAGCAGGGATTTCAAGGCGTCCAAAATTATGAAACTTTATCTTCTTAGTCTCTTAAACAAAAATATTTTGTGAAACGTTATATAACCATGAAATTGCTGAAATGTGACTCTGAACAATATGCAGTCTTCAATATTTGCTCTTTGTATCGCCCTTGAAGTAATTCCGGGGATACCCCTAAATACAATATTGAATATATTATGAACCCCAAAAAATATTTATAAACATTGTAGCACAAACATTGTAGAAAGATGACAAGGCAGTTTCATCCAATATCAATTTAAGGGGCCAGCCCTCTATTTGTGTCAAAATTAAGGCCTAAAGGGGTCAAAACTTATTTTCTAAATTATCTTAAAAAACTAGACAGAATTTGTCTAAAAGCATCTCATTTGATAGTAAAAGGTTGCTGTGTTTCAACGCTTTGTCGTCACTGATATCAACGAACATGAAAAATTGATTACGTAAGTAAGGGATTTCCAGGGTCAAAATTATGAAACTTTGATGCCTTCCCTATCTCTTAAAACGAAAATTTCTTTGTTAAACGTTTATACTAACATGATCTGCTTGAAATGTGACAATATGCCATCCTTCAAATTTGTTCTTAACATCGCCCTTTAAGGATTTTAGGGGTCTCGTCTTCTGCTCTTCACAAGCTTGCACTGCACAATTTTAATGAAACGCGGCCCAAACAGTATATAAGTATGTGTCTCTTGAAAAAGTAAAAAAGGTTTCAGAACTGTGCATTTTATACAGCGAATTCTTAACGATCTGGGCCCGGCAACTTTGCGAATGAAACGCCACAAACTATATATCACACAAGGACTGCGCCAACACTCATTAAAAAAAACCAGCAAAAAACAACCACAGTTTTCAACTTGCCATTTTAAATTAAACCCCTTTCTGTCATATCGAGGTATTGTCTGTAAAATAAAAGCCAGTATTTTAAATTTGTTAAATGAAAATTCCCGGCAATCACGATGAGAACGTCTCTCCTCTCTCCCTTTTGCTCTCTCTTCTCTCTCCTCCTCTCTCTCTGGTCTCTCTCCCTTCTAACGATGCGGACACTCCCAAGGAGTTTGGAGCGTTTCCATTTCAGATGCTGGCCGACACAAGGAATACGTTCATGAATTTCTAACTAAACAATATGTAAACCTTTTTCTTCCCTGGGTACATTGTTTCAAAAAGTTGAATTGTAATGTTTTGATAAAGTTTGTTTTTTAGACTGCTTTAAATTCTAGTTTGAACATTTAAAAACAACTAAAATACATATGTCAAAATAAACAAGTAGGTCATCCCTACAACAGATGGGGACTCGCCGGCTCGCTGTTAACGGATTATACACTATTTATGTAATTCATCAACTACCTCAGTCCTCCGTAAATTACGCAGCTGTGCCCGGTCGTAGACCAAAATGCGGGGTTTGTCTTCCAATATTTTCATTATTCAGATTTTTATATTCTTTTCAGCTGAACTATCACAATTCCAATGATGTGTATCTTGGAAAACGGTTTTGAACTCGGCATTTTTAACGAATAGATTCGCCCCTTTCTGCATGTCAGGCATATGTCTGTTACTAAAAACAATCCGTAATTTGTCCCACGGAAATTTTTGTCAATAGATGATGAACTCTCTGCGTCTGTCTTCTCTGTCGTCGTCTCTCTCTCTGCTTATCTCTCTCCTCTTCTCTCTCTCTCTTCGTCTACTCGTCTCTCTCAGATTTAGTAACCGTACTTGCCTCTTTAAGGGCTCCAGCGCGAGTTCGCGGAGCCCTGGTATATATGAATAATACAGCTGTGTCGCGTCCGGTCCGTCCGAAACAGATTTTCGCGCATGAACTCAACAGGGCTTGCCAATTAATAGGAAAGTTTATAGGACAGTGTAAATATCGCATTGAGGTCAGCTCGCAATGTTCGCAAGTTCAAGAGTTTTGGCGAGTTTTCAATTATAGTTTTAAATAGCGTGGATGGAGTGCTGGAATTGTTGTCTGCATTGTTACTGTGACTTCCCTTTTGGTGGAGATATGGGGTGGGTTAGTTGTTGTTGTTCTTGTCAGATAAATGTCACAAAACCGGCGTGCTTTGTTGACCTAGAAAATGAAAAATATGCCTTGAACATAAGCAATCGTGTCTCTTTAGTTATTATTTGTATTACTGTATCACAGGACTGAGTGAGGAATAACCATTAATTGAGGTGAAGAACGTACGTACGGCTATATTGATCTCCTCATAAGGATAAAATCGGGACCGGGGATCAGCGGTCGAGGCCTATTTAGAATGTTCAGAGTGTATACCTCTTTCAATATGAGTCTGAGTAACAAAGGCGAGATGGCCAAGGGCGGCGCACCAGGGGCGCGCGCCGGTTTGGAATGTTTAGGCTGTCTGGGTTATTTTTGGTGTTTTTTGTTTTGTTTTTTTTTTGGTTGTTAATGTTGATCTCAATTAACTCATATATAATTTAATTGTGAACTAAGCAGCTGCTTTTTACAATTTGTGTATTGTTACTCTCTCTACTCTCTAAGCGTACAAATCACATGAAGGGTATGTTAAGAGGGCATTAGAAAAAACCCCCAGACACGAGAAGTTAATACCAACGCCGGACTCACGCCCCGGTTCTGTAAAATTCTGGATCCGCCACTTGGATAATGTTTCCAAATGTTACACCTATTATGTAATTCTACTTTAATTATTAAAAGCAGACTTCCCCTCTCTTCATGTCGACACACTTCTAAACACAAGGTCGCCCGCTCATGCGACCGAACAATACGGCGTTTAAAAATGGAGCGAGAGAGAGAGAGAGCATGTTACATCTCAAGAACTCTTCGAGGGTGAGTTCGTAACAGAAATGAACGGTATATGAATTTAGAAGTACAAATTCGATTCTCATATATCGTCTCGTCTTGAAACGATTTATTATAAAATTTGTGACTCCTGTTATTTTGTTGAGAGATGAGAGAGAGCAGAGAGAGAGGAGGAGAGATGAGAGAGAGGAGAGAGAGAAGAGAGAGTAGGGGGGGGGGTGGGTGGTCCGGTCGTCATTAAATTTCGTGAATACAAAGAAACGTAAAATTTAAAATTTATGTTTCTGAAACGATTCCCTATCTTTCGATTAGTTGGGCTCTTTTTTTAGTTTCAGAAAACACCTTAAAACTTAGCAGAAAGTTGAAACCGGCAACTTCTGGTTCTTTGAGAAAGTCACTTCCCAGGAAGTCGCCTTTTTCAATCATCATCATTTAATCGTCGCTTATACTAGCATGATAATTGATCCTGACTTCTACTATATATCCATCCAAAATAATCATCTCTACAGTATACTGTAAACAATTTTTTGCGAAAATTACTTCCAGTCGTGAGATAGGCCGATTTCCGTTTTTCAAAAATACGCATTGTTTGGACATTTTCTCGAAAATGTATTAAAGATTGAGACTTAAAACCTTTTTCAGGGATGATAAATAGCAACAATAGACATCAACCATACCGAATTTCAATTTTTTTGCCATCAACTGTCCGCATCCACGGAAATAGTCCTCTAAAACATACACAGTGTATTAGAAACATTTCTATTTTTAATTTTAAATGGTGTATCCATTACAGATAATGAGACTGTCTTAAAGTAAGTATATGTCCACTGAAGTTGATACTTCCTAATACCAGAAGTAATGTGCCGAATTGGATGGATTTCTTTCGAATATTATAAATATGATTCGTGTGATGCTACATGTGCTACTGGTGTGAAAGTTGTAATCCCGGTACTGGTCTTGTTCTTCTCACAATTTCACTTTCTGTAGCAAGACATCTTGCATTATAACTATCTAGTAGCATGTCTGAATTCTCTAGTGTCCTTCTTTTCATTCTTTGTCAAGTTTACCAGTTTCTGTAAGATTTGTAGAGAGCTAGCAATTTAATAATGACAATGCACCAGCTTCATGTATAGGATATACGATATGCTTGGATACACCATGTAAATTATGCTTCTTCAAATCAAAACATAAACTTTGCAGCATGGACTCATCTTAACTTCATATTTTTTAAGAATGGACTTCAAGCCTTGGAATTTTCATAGAAACTTTTCGCCCCCCACATGTCTCGATTTTGAGAAATCTTCCTGATAAGGGTAGTTCATCCACAATTTATCTGCTTATATTCATCAAGGAAGCGTGGCTTATTTCTGTACATCTGACAGTGTTTTTCTGTGAAATGTATGGTATGTTTGATGATAGAGGTGAACTTAGAATCTCAATGTTTATAACTCATATTTTGCATGCAGTTTGTGCATGAACATCTATTTCGATTTCCTGATCCGCATTTCCTTGCATGGCTAAGTATAGATTTGAGTTTAATAGAGCCCTGTGATTCAAAAGAATGTACTCACAAATGCCATTCAATTCTTTATTTCTGTTTTCATTGCAATCTTGCTTTCATCATTTTCATTGCATGCTCACTGATGTTTCACATTCAATATTATTTCATCAAACACTCCGAATTCTGTGTTTTCAAAGTTTTGAAAAGACGGATAGTTCGCAAGAGTTATTTCTTCTACAAAGTAGTCCTCTGCATTGTACGCAATCAATGGCGGAGTAAAACACATTTTACTCTAATGTATAATATTTATCAAGGAAAAAGAAAGATCTGGATATCTGAGTAAATGTCCACATTTTGTGCATGACATTTCAAATTGTAGGTACTTATATAAAGCTATGCTCTTACATTATTCTTTAAGCACATCGGGCTTGCTTTAATTACAAAATAACAGAACGGAAAATTTTAAATGCTGATATAAGTTATGTGACAGATTACTATTGATAAAGGTAATACTTGGTCATTTGAAGTTTTCCATGTGTTAACTTTTGCCGACATTTTTCCGTAAAATAGATCA
>CAJDSM010040686.1:11931-24843 GCA_903981925.1 Ostrea lurida
TGCGGAAATACTTTTGACCCTTGATTGTACACGTTTCATCACCGTGGACAATAAAGCTTCAGCTCTAGGGGAGGTAATCCTCTTACCTTTGTGTAGAGACTCTGCTTGTCATCAAATCCAACCCACAGTTTCGTATTTGGATTCACATAATACGGAACTTTGGCTACTGGGTCTCTGTATGTAGTACCCTGTCCACTCTTCTGCATCTCACATATCTACATGTACATTCATCGCAATTATCATATAATTTTATCCTATATTTCTATTGGTTGCAATGTTTTTGTGGTGCATTTCAGAGTAATTTTTAAATGCATTTTGAAATATTTGCTAGTTAATGCATTACAACAAACTTTTAAATTTGACAATATCTGTCTTGCATGAAAATTAACAGTATTATTTGTTCCATCATAACCAATACACAATCATATCTTTGTTTTCTTTAAAATTCATGAAATGTTATCATTTTCCATTTGCCTAGTTTCCAAAATAAAGAAAGTTGTCGATCATCTTTGAATTCACCAACCCAGTATATTGTAATCGAATACATCAAGGTACAATTTGACTATTTCTATATGATAATTTATTGTTGCAATTTATATGTAATAAATAGCAATGATACATGTTAATTACCTCATAATAAGACAGGAAACCCTTCTCCCTTGTGTAGAGCCCTGGTGTTCCGGCGCCCGACACTGGAGCACCCACCCCGTGGTTAGCTGCGTCCACCAGGGTGAAGCTTCTGCCATAGGTTCCCAGTCCAACGATTAACTTTTCTCGGGGTACTCCTAACTGATGCCAATAATTTGCTGCAAATGCCTTAAGAAACACAAGATTTTCAAACAAATCAACAAACTGCAAATGTGAGTTTTCTTATTGGTAGATTCATCTGCATTTGACTTTTTAAAATAATTACCAGTCATAAATGAATTTGCTTTCTAAAACAATTTTTAAGGAAAACACGTTGAAAATCTCACATACGGATCCAAATTTTACTTTGATATTGAGAAATGTACCAAAACAGTGAGACTAAGATGAAATGTGCTCATGGCCACAGAAGCAGAGTTGCTTAAAGCGCAAATCTAGTTTACGAGTGTTCGTGGATAAGGTGTGAAAAGGCGAAGAAAGCGAACAGCGATCACTCTCACAAGTCCCAAACAGAATACAAAACAAAAGTTAAGCAAACACAGACCCATGGATACACCAGAGGTGGGATTAGGTGCCTAAGAGAAGTAAGCATTCCCTGTTGAACAGTCACAGCTGCTGTGAGCCCCAGTGNTGTTGAACAGTCACAGCTGCTGTGAGCCCCATTGATCAGATAAACTGAGCAATCCGCAGTCAAAATTAGTGCACGTAAGGAAAGGCCTAACAATTGTGTTCCACAATATCATTAAATCATGTGATAACAAGCATTTTGAGAGTATTGCATAGCAATACATAGTCCCCTACCGATTACACAAATTGTTGGACCGCTACAATATTCTAATTTCATTATGTAGGCTATATCATGTTTAAATGGTAAAGGGGAAAATTGGTGAGCCAGGATAGGACAAGGGCCATAACTCAGTGAACAAGACACTGATGCCAGTGAAAGGGGCTTGCCAAAAGGATTATGCATGTGAAATATGAAAAATCTATCACTTACCATTCAAAAGTTATGGCCAATGTTTAAGTTTTTGAAAAGTAGGTCAAACTTCAAGGTCAAGGTCAGGAGGTCAAATATGTTGGTACCAGAAGAAAGGGCTGGTCATAAGGAACACACGTGAAATATGAAAATCCCATCAGTTGCCATTCAAAAGTTTTTTAAAAGTAGGTTAAACTTCAAGGTCAAGGTCAGGAGGTCAAAAATTTTGGTACCAATAGAAAGGGCTTGTTATAAGGAACACATATGTGAAATATGAAAGTCCCATCACTTGCCATTCAAAAGTTATGACCAATGTTAAAGTTTTAGCGGACAAACAGACAGACGGACAGACCAAAATCTATATGCCCCTGAATCGAAGGTCCCGGGGGCATGAAATTCAATGGATTGAAACCAAATTCACACTTGATCTGTAACGTGGTATAGCAAGGCAATGTATGTACCAAATATCAAATGAATATCTGTAAGCAGTGAGAAAAAAAGGTGCGGAAAACTAATAATTTATGAAATTTTCTCGGAAAACTGATTTTATTAATAATTTATATGAAATTTTCTAAGTCCAAGGGCCATACCTCCATGAAAAATAAAATGGATCGAAACCAAACTCGAACGTGATCTGTAACTTGGTTAGACAAAGGCAATGTTATTATGTACCAAATATGAAAGGAATATTCTGCAAGCAGTGAGAAAAAAAGTGGGAAAACTTGATAATTTATGAAATTTTCTAAGTCCAAGGGCCATGCATAACTCATGAAAAAATGAATCGATCTAAAGCAAACTCGAACTTGATCTGTAACTTAGTATTGCAAAGCAATGTACAAAATATCAAATAATTATCTGCAAGGCAGTAAGAAAAAAAGTGTGAAAAAACTGATAATTTATGAAATTTTTCTAAGTCCAAAGGGCCATAACTCAAAGGAATATCTCAAGCAGTGAGAAAAAAGGTGCAGATGACGATGATGGACAGAATGGGGACAGACGGAATGACAAGAAGAAAGCTATAGTCCCTCCGGTTACACACCGGTAGGGGACTAATAAAGGTGTTCATAGCAGAAATCTCTTCTGTAACATGTATGCATGAAATGTCACAGACTGGTGTAGAGCGTATATATGGTGAAGATAAACAAATGAAGCCCAAAAAAAATTAAATAATAAATAAATGAGTTAAAAAAAATCGGGATCTGATATATTTAAAATAAGGAATATTTCAGTAAGAAAGAACAATGCAATGAAGAGTCCTATGTTGTACAAGTTATAACCAACGATTGTAAAAGATTTCCTTTGCATTGCTACTCCATAAATTCAGAGGACTGATGGAACAAAATTGTGTGTGCTATGATAATACCAAGCAGAATCAAAATTAAATTATCTATCCAACACAAAATTGCGACTACCCTAATATGATGTGGAGGTATTATTGATGCTATGGGTCAAGAATACATCTAGCTTGTTGGTCAACATACTTTACCATATATGTACCTTAATTGAAAGTACTATACAAATTCAAATTTTTGTCTGAATCATTGTTCGATCGCATAGAGTCCAGTGTGTAAACCAGTGAATTTTCCCAAGATCCATGCAGGTCGTACGTCATTAGACAAATAAAATCCATGTATCTGATAAAGAAAAATTATTACATATGGCATGATCATGTCAAAGATTTAAACTAAATAGAAGGGGGTAAAAACAACCCAAAAACAAACAAAAAACAAAACAAAAAAAATCTAAGGATGTTAAGCCGGAACAATTAAAGCATATCAAGTTTACTTTGCGCATCACTGGGACGTCGTATGCAGTGTCTATAACACTCTTCCCCGCGCCAACAGCAGACGTAATAAACAACCGCTCCTTCCCTGTGGCAGCAGCTTTCCCTGTCAAATGCTTCACGTGTCTCCTACAATTTAAAAAGGATATTTGTACATGTACTATACTATGTTGTATCGTTTTAATTTACTTTCCATATTTCATTTTGCGTCCCACTCAGAAAAATATTCACTATAAAGTCAAGACTTTCACCAGCTTTGATATAAGAGAATAAATTTTGACCTAGCGTCATGGATGGCTATCATCGAGTAAATCGTCATTGAAGTTTTATCTTAAGGTCATATCCGAAAGACCCAACATTTTCATTTCTAAAGCCTGATGCTTCGGGGGCGAAAAGTCTCTATCTTAATTGGCGATTGGGGACAAAGCATCGCACTGGGTATCCCGTTCGTTTGAAGTGATCGCCTGAATCACTAGGAAAGCATTGCCAGTCTGTCAGTATTTCAATGATACTTACTTATATTGAAACATTGATGATTCCTACTATTTCAAGATTTATTATGATGCATACACAGAACTGCGTTTAGAATATATGAAAGATATATAATCCAAAATTGATCATTCCCATGGAACAGGTTAATTACTTTCGCACAGATGATCCCAAATAGCATTATCATAATAGTTTCCCCATCTCCTGATTTCAGCTAAACAAGTGAAATACCATTGCAAAGGATGAGTCAAAGTCACTTTATCGAGTAAGGTAGTTCTCCATCTCCGGTTGCGTGGGTATTCCCAATCCATGATCGAGGCCATCAAAGTTGTATTTTCGTAAACCAGATATAGAATGAATCAATGAACTCTTTCCGATTTGCCGCTGTAGATGCCATGTTGATATATCAGACTATCGCAGGATCATCCTCCCATTGCGAGACCAATGTCTTCAATTTTAGGATTTTGTAGTTTATGGGCATTCACTTGTCCCATACTCTACATACACATGAAACACAAATCAAAATAGACAATGATTTAGTATTCAACATAAGTTATACTTGTAATGTTTTAATCTAAATAAAGATATACTCAAATATACTACAGTAGGAACCTCGTGTATTTCGAAAACTCTATAGGGAACCAAGAAAAATAGTTAAGATATAATTGTCCATGGATTTGAGATATCTCGAGTGAAAATACTCAGATATATAAGTTGGCTGAGACCTCTCACTGAATCAGTTCGACATTATAAGACATGGTATTCGAGTATCATGATGTTTCGAGATTACACAAAGTCTCCAACTGTATACAAGATATTCAACTGAAAGTTGTTTCTCACTATACTAACACTTGGAAAAAGACTTTTAGATATTCCTTCATTAAAGATTGCGGTTAATAACCAATAAGACTCCTCACGTTTTGTTCAACACAGTCCTTTCATGACGTCGTTGATTTGTCACAATTAGTTGATTTTTCACTGGTATCACAATGGTCCCACATTGTTTAATCAGAATGAAGTTTCATAATCAATAGTTATCCAGTATTATATATCTTAAATTGCAATTTAGTAGAGGATAACACTGAAGAATATTCACTCCAAGAAAAACATTGTGAATACTGAGGCGTAGCCAAAATCATCAATGTAATACCACTCAAATACAGTGCGAATATTTGTTCTACGTTGTAATGTTATAAAATGTACTCTAATTAATATATTATCCCATCCAGAAACCTTAGACTGTAATTATCCGTGTCCTTAATCTCTTGATCTCGCTGCACTGTTGAGACTTCTACTATCATATGCTTTTGGGAGTTTTAGTTATATTATACCTCAAACTGTAGGTTTACTTGTCATTATATCAGTGATAATACAACGCCATCTAAAAACATTTAACTGGCAAAGCCGTATGCGCGCGGCAATAAAAAAAACATTTGACGCAATGATATATCTTTTATAGAGCACCCGTGATTGTCATATAAGTAATGATCTGGATCTCTCATTCTCGGTTCAGAGACTATCACCGACTGGATAGGTGTACACGAGTTTTCTATATCTCAGCCACCGGAAGAAGATACAATTTATATCGATACTTGATTGTTCAAAAGCATGTTTCACTGTGGTCCAAGGTTTTGATTTCGATAGTGCTGTATTTATGCAATATTGTGTGTAAAAGTATACACAATACCCCATGAGTAATAAACAATGTTTTCCATACACAGATGTCATTTTATTCTGAGTAAAGTAAACTCACCCACTGTAAAATGCTTATATTTTTATAGCACACAAAGATATATACACGTAATCACGATAGGTGTACATAAGACAAAATCTACACACTTTAATCTATATACAAAATTATACTTCGATTAGAAAAGTATATTGTCTTAGTACGTTTATATAGTCTCATAGTGGAATTCGATCGCAGAAGACCATCTTGTAAAAAATTAGGGAAGTGACATAAAAATATAGATAGGTTGAAAGGCGAAAGATAATGAAACAGTTATGCAATTCTGTAAGTCCAAAGCACACGAATATCTCCAAGTAACTATGTCCTTGATCAAAGTCTAGACAATGGTCCGACACTACTTCCGCCGCGGGCAAGATTGTTTTTAAATGAGAACGACATTCTAGCATATTGGTAAAAATATACACATACGTTTGTCCAAAATTAATTTATAGACTAGTTGAAGCTTAAACATGGTCGAAAAAATGCCAGACAATAATTATATTTGCCATCCTTAGCAAAATCTGTTTGAATTACTCCGTGCATCATCAAACAATGTTAGTTTTTCCGACAAAAATTATTGACCTTCCGCTATTTAAAACAAAACTGCAATATTGCAGCATGTTCATGTGTATCTATTTTCATCATTGGTTTTCCGAAGAGTCAAAGGTCAATGAAGATAATTTCACAGATTTTGCAACAGTCATACTACATTTTTTGTGAAAGTCACTCTTTAAGTTTTCTAGTTCTACTAATCTCTTACTTATAACGCTGGAAGTTTTGCACTAAAACTCAAATATGGATTTGAAGAGTAAGTATTCGTTTAAGTCAAATAATCAGTTGTATTAAAGTACATGGCAATAACAGTATGCTTATGCAAAAGGTTCAAACACAGCATTTTTACCAATGGCAGGCCATACTGGTGCACTCTAGAAATCGTTATCAACAGGACGCGACGATACACTTGGCGAATACATTGACATTTTATAAATGTAACTGTTGAAAAACGCTGCAACACTAACTTAGATTTAGTACGTAGCCTGAGCTGCCTCGATCAAAAACTGATCCACGAAACAAGCACCTGCGTGTAGTTATTCGAAATAAGTTTGAGATAGACATATCATGCACACATTATAATATGCCAGGTGACGATGGAAAATTGGCTTACACTAGATATGGGAAGTTGACATTGGAGTAACCGCCACATCAGATAATTTGTGGCATATCAGCGTATGGAGTTCCTCAGGTAGTTTTGGCTCTCGTTCAATGTCTTATGTTCACAGTAATTAAAATTGAGTGCAGATGTCATGAGAACGTATTCACCTGAAATTATCGATAACCTTGAAGATCTGTTCGATATAAACGGCTCGATTCAATGTTCGTACACTTCATATATCTCACCACTCGATTTTAAGTTGCTCGGTTCGACTGCGCGTTTTTCTAGCAATGTTTGATATATGCTCCATGTTCTTATAAAAGACTAATCAATTGTGATTTTTTGTCATAACACGATGACATTGAAGGTTGTATTGAGACACTATTTTGACTACACCCGCACATATAGGTTACATATAAGTTCACTATAAAGCAGCCGTAATGGTCTCTAAAGATCATAAAAATCTATAGACAAAATAGACTTAAGTCTATATATGTGTATTCTCAAATTTCGAAACTTCACACCTTTTAGAAATAAATTGTCTATCATAAAGAAATTCAGAAATTATTCAGTATTATGTGATATGACTATCTTGTATTCATTTAGTTGAATAATATATTGAGTATATGACTGTTCACATCTGTGCTATAAATGTTAAGGATTGAATAAAAAGTATTATGCAAAAAATTTAGAATAATAGTTCTTCTACTACTCAAGATTTTAAGAGATGGTCTTGAGGTGGACCCAGAATGTAGTGTATCTCCTTCTCATTGAATCCTGATGGACTCTATCAGTTTTAAAACGGCATTTCTATCACACTGATGTTGTACATAAAATTTACTTATGGCCTCCTGAACTCTACAATCAACTCTTTACGACACTTTTTAAGTTGTATTGCCTATTTCTTCATTTCCTACATTAGCGAGCGTTATTTTTAGAAAAATATTTAGGACATTCGTGAAGGCTTATACATTGATCGGCAATAATTTGTATTTCTGGTATTCGATTAGAAGGCGGCGTGATCGTATTCAAGCCTCTAAAATAAAAATCAATAGCAAGGGTAACAATAATATCGTGAATTACAGCGCTAAATGGGAAAAAGCTCGCTTGATGGGGTCATTTTAATTTTCTAGTCCCAAATTCGCTGTTTACTACGACAGTCATCAGGTATAAAATGTTTATCTATAAAAGTAAGATTATCATAATATAGATTAATGATATAAGTATTAGATTAGCATCTCATCAAAATTCAATCAATTTCATGCTGCTATGTTGCCGTGATGATTTTGGAAACCTCAACCGCGATGCCTTAGGGCTCTCGCTGTTTATGTATTTCAATAGTATATTGGTAAGAATTCAACATAGTTTGGATTTTTTACGGCCAAGGTAACTTCAATACTGTTTAATTCTATTCAGAAATAAAGGTATCATCAAAAAACTTTCTTTTCATATTAGAGAATTTTTAATGCAAAATACGTATAACTAGTATTGTTTATTATAATACATCATAAACTGTAGAAATAATGTGTAAAAAAAAGAGTATTAAAATTTTCTAACGTCCCCCTTTATTTGCTAGCTATAGCAGGTTCATTTATGTCTCACGATCGTCAAAATAACGCAGTATATTCATCAGACTTTAAAAAAAAAAAAAAAGTGGGCAAATCACCGAGTATTACGTAAGGTTGATTACAATCTTTAAAACATAGATAAATTAGTGCAGTCATATTCAATGAGTCAAAGCCTATGGGCTAGAAAATGTAACACATACTAAAGACAAACATAGTTTTTGAACTTCTTCTGGAAACAATATTATTGGAAGTTCTTACATCATATAAATACCTTTCTCTATAAGGTCATTTCAACATCTTATCGCAGATTCACAGAGGAGAATACTAAAGTGGTGTTTGTGAAACACTGATGCCCCGGATTCCTATTGTGTGCTCATAGGATATGTAAGCTTTGTGCTCACTCAGATTCACCGCCAATCGTCAGAGTTTTTGAAAAGACTATTATGAAATTCTGATAAGCATCAATAGTTTTGAATAGGCCTTAATGTTAAAGTTTTTTGAAAAGTACCTAGGAGTTCAATATCTGTCCAAACGTGTCAGGTAGGTCTTACGGATGCAAGTATTTGAATCACCATTAGAAAGAGCTTTTAATCATTGAGGAATCTATACACATCGTGTAATACAATCCTCACAAATCCATCATACTAGTTTGACTCATAGTCGGAACCACACGGTTGAGATTGTTCACGACTTTCGTTCCTCTTCTCCATCACGTGTGTTGCGATGCATTGAGAAATATGAGCGCAATATAATAAAGCACGTTGTGGTTCGGACGTAGTAGAAGCCATTTTCATATCAATATTGAGAGATATTGACTATACTAGTTAAAGTTTTGGCAAAGTGAGTTATCTTCAGAAATTCAGGTTTCAAGAGAGTATGTGAAAGACATATAAAAATTGAGTTGAGTTTATACTTTGCGCAAAAGCGCTAAATAGGCCGCTATAAAGTAAAAATATTACACCGATAGATAATACAAATGGATCAAAGTTCCTCAGATCCAATATAATTACACATATGTAAAATGTAAAGATTAAAATCATGGGCAAACAAATTCATCACGATTCGATCTAATGGCAATCTTACTTCTCCATAAGTATCCAGTAACGCAATGAATCCTCTCGGAATTACGATCTGGGATTACTGGAGGGCTTTAGGGCACACGGAAATATTTGTGAAATACAAAATCGATGTCGCATTTTTTCATAGCTTCGAAGATTTTAGGACTCGTAGCCACATGTTGACCTTCGTATGGACTACTACTAAACGGTCGCTATGAATTACCACAAGGTTCCGCACACACGAGTCGAAGTAGTCATACATGTATCCCTAGAAGTAAGTATCCAGTGATTTTTGTAGCTTAAATTCTCTCATTATTAAAGTATTGTATTGTATAAATAAAATTTATAAATGAGAGTCTTTTTGCACTTTCAAATTTGCTAATGACACGATTAAAACACAAATATGTAAACAATTTGATTTAGTATTCAGAGGGAGACATATTATTAAGCACTACTCTCCTTCTAAATAGCAACTTGTGATTTCAAATTGTCAAGGTATAGCGCTGTGACGCTCACTTTAGGAATAACGCTTAATTCTCAGCTGTAACAGTCATCGCAACATAACTCTCTTTTGATTGGCGATCAGAGCTCTATGACATTACACGACGCATTCATAATTTCTAGAGATGTTTGTACAAGAGGTATATTCAGCACGTAGTAGATTTTACTATATTATCGCCAAGGTTATTGGTCAAATCGGTTGAAAAGTTTGTTTTGATAATAGAAAGTTTATATGAGCAATATATCACAAAACTTGTAATACGTTCAATTGTCAGTTTCACGGATACAAAAAGTAATTATTTTTTCGCTTTTGGTAGGAGTAGAAAAGGATTGTCAAAATCAGGTTGAATACGCATATATATGGAATAATCGACTGAAGAGGGTGCACCTAATCAAAAATTCGTGTGCAGTTTTTCAACGAGAATGTGTACTGGGCACAATAATGTTTTAGATAGTGTTTTTTTACCACTCAATAGATAAAAATGATCATAGAATTAGCCGCTCTCAAAAGATCGAGAACTGTGATTCGCACATATATGTTTTGTCTTATATAAAATTGGTCACTGAAGGAAAGCACATAGGAAGGGCAAGGAAAAGTGCTTGACATGTGTAATAATAAATAAATCAGCTGAAAAGAGCATCTTACAAAAATCTGAATTAATGTATGTGTCTCTCTCCACAGTACTCAAGTGCTTTGTGTAAATACTTATCTACTCTCACTAACCTCGTAAATCAATCCAATCTCATCTCGGACTTGTCCACATCGATACATGCTCGACTGGTAACAGCTCTCTCCTAAATTAAATATAAATCAATAGATACAAATAACAAATAGAGACATAAGAAAATAATCTACAATGCAGACCAGAAGGAATAGGAAAAGCCTACTAATCAAATTGAAATGACATAATAACATTAAAATACAGTAGACTAGTAATAATATGCATGATCATATTCTCAAGACAGGAAGAGGTGGATGAGTCAATAAAGCTCTTCGCAACAGATACTCTAGTATAAAAATTTGACACACGAGGTTGTAGTGAGTCCATTATATTCTCGGCGTTGTGCAGACTTGAAATCTAATTGAGGGCCTTCCTCCCCACCCTGATATTTCTTTGTACTTATTAATGAAAAAAAAGGATAAAAAAGATTAAATAGATTTTAAGAAATTTCATGAATGTGCGAAGGTAGTACTGTGTAAAAGAACACAACACATTTCCTAGCGTCTCACCCTCAAATTTACGTCCAGAAAATGGTGAAAGTGTTTTAACATAATGAATGACCCTTGTGACTTTTTTACCTTGACAAAATATCCAAGGTCAATGATTTAAGATTGACAGCTGCAAGTGCCATGATTATCTGTAATAGTATCAAAAAACTAAATTTTAATAATATCATACAATCTCACAAAGGAGGTAAATATGTCAAAAAGGAAGATATTAAGAGTCGTAAATTAGAGTCAAATACTAATTTTAAATGTTATTTAAAAAATCATCAAAAGACTTGAAAATAAAAAAATTAAATATTTGGATGATGACCTTGACATTATGATGAAGTCAATGGTCAAAAGGTAATTATGCAAGTGTCCATGTCTTGCTATCATTGTTAATGTAAAAGCTGTAAGGCCTAGGATAATGATATTATGGAAGACTTTCAGGGCAGTAACTAATGGTTAGAGGGTCCATAGATCCTTCGGTAAACTCTCACTGCAAAGGGAATTCTTATAAGTTAATTAAAAATACAAAATTGAAAGGTAATTAATTTGCGTTCTATATGACTTGTTGTGTAAATTAACGTTTAAATTTGAGTAGCATAACAAGGCTTTTTGACGTTAAGTCATTCGAATAATTCGGAAAATAGAGAGTCAAAGTTCAGAAAAATTTCCAATTAATCTAAAAAAGCAAAGATTTATAATATAAATGATTAAAATACTTTAGATGAATTATAATGATGGTTTAAGGAATTATTCCCTAGAAGAAAAGACGGTGTGAAAATGCTATTTATGATAATTTGAAAAAGACTTTGAACCTTTTGACCTATGAACCTAATTTATTCGAAAGGTCATAAGCACATTTAATATTCCATCATTGCAGTTGGTCACGTGAGGCCGCATAACAGAACACCGACTATTAAACGTTCCTCAAGTTTTTTTTTTCCATTTTACCAAAGAAATCGTAAAATTGTTAGGGCATAACTCTTTAAGGGGTTATTGAATCTTTCGTTTTCTGTACCCACTAAAACCGGATATTGGCGTCTTATAATCCAATAAGAGTCTTTCCGTTAGCCAACTATCTCACTACTAAAATTAGAAGAAAACAAGTTAAAGAGGCATAGTTATACAACGTTATATGGAAAGGAAGCACATAACTCAGTAAGTAAATAAGAGCGGGGTCAATAAGGGTCAATGACGATTTAGAGATGAATAATTAACCATTACTTGTGGATGATATTTACATATTATTTTGGGATTATATATTATATCTATATATAATAGATATGTAAAGATATGCAAAATTATTAAATTTTCGTCTGACCATAAATAACAGACTCAAAATATCAAAAATTGTGGAGGATCACTCCAGTTGTTATTGGATCCATTCATGTCGTTCCATTCAAAAGTTTGTGACTTGGTTCCCACTAACCTTTTTCCAAAGGCTAGGATGAATGTGTGTGCCACAGTGAGGGTCAATGTCCTTGGGGAAGAAATTGCCTGCGCCGTTTCTGTATGGGACCAGTTTGGTGTAGGTAACACAGCCAAGCTTGTTTCCCCTGGGCTCTCTGCAGGAGAGAAGACTGGAACTGGTAATATTGTTGAGTGGCTTGTCTGACACCACAGGATCAGTTGATTTATACGGAAATAGAGATAATGATATTAAAAATCACTTGACATGCTCTTCGTGAAAGGGAACCTTAACTTAATACATGTATACCACAGCATCATTTGATGGGATCAAACCTGCTGCATGATGAAAAGATAAAGAGAACAAACAGTGACCAACTCCAAAGTCCC
>CAJDSM010040687.1:9765-20740 GCA_903981925.1 Ostrea lurida
GGTCAAAGATGTTCTTTTGTCGATTTTGGGTTTAAAAGGTCAAAGGTCAAGCTCAGCTGGAATTAAAGTAGCAATTATGGTTCATTTAGAAATTCTTGAATGGCTTAACAGGTAGTTTTGACCTTTGACCTTTTAACCCCAAATTCGACTTCCATTCAAAAGTATGGCAATGTTAAGGTTTGAAAAGTAGGTCAAACTTCAAGGTCAAAGGTTCAGGAGTCAAAAATTTTACTTACCAGTAGAAAAGCTTCATAGAACACACATGTTAATATGAAAATCCATCACTGCCATTAAAAGTATATGACAAATGTTGAATTTTCGGACAAACGACAGACCAAAAACATATGACCCCCGAATCGAATTCCGGGGCATAAGAATAATTGCCCGCTTGCATGTCAAAACTCTACGTAATTTTAAAGACTTTTCTATGGACAAACACACAAGAAGATAAAATTTCTGATAACAATATGCACATCTCCATCTTGTAATCTATCACTCCACTAAGTTCATAAAAATTCGGCATGTTGTAGGAGGAGTTGCGGACAACGCATTGGGTGCATGACCATTGTTAAAAATGCCTTAATCCAAAACATATCATATCTTGTACATAAATGTCCCAAATAAATTTCCTGACAATAACACATCTCCATTATTAATCAAACACTCACAAAGTTTCACTTAAAAATCCTGATGTCGTTTAGAGAGTTCGACAACGCCATGATGCATACACTAGTGAAAAACGGCTAAGTCCAAACGTTTATATCTTGTAACATAAATTGTCCAAATAAAATTCCTGACCCAATATGCACCTCCATTATTAATCTAACACTCAACAAATCATTAAAATCCTGCATGTATTTAGGAGGATTGTGGACAACATAATTTCGGGACAGGACAGACTGACGTGTGTGTGGTGTGACACTGGTTATAATACAGTGATCAATGTTGTAAGTCAAAAATAGAATACAACAAAGAGCACATTGAGGCCACATCATCATCTATGACCTTTGCCTTCGTCAGCATTGTGATTTTAAAAAAGAATTTCATTCAATCTATATTCCTATGAAAATTTTCAGCCAATGTTGCCAAAAGGATACAACATAACTGAAAATGATTAATTAACACAGTATCCTTCAACATATGACCAACACCACCTTCTGTTCTGTAAAGCCTAAGGTCCAATTCATACGTCATGTTATAAATGAAAGACCTTCCATCACTAATGAAAATCTATCTTAAATAGTTCAGATATATTGGCTATCCACATATTTTGCAATGTCGTATTATTACCCCTTTATGGCCTTCCTCATTTGAACACAATTGATCCCCTTCACCCAAGGATGATTTGTACTAAGGTTGGTTGAAATTGCCAGGGTTTCTGGAGAACATTTCCTTGATACAATTTATCCCTTATTGGGCCCCACCTATCCAGGGGGGGTGGTGGGGGGGATGTCTGATCACAATTTGGATCTACTCTAATCAATTGAGCTTATTGGGTAAATATGTTTCTCTGGTCCAATGTTTTTGAAAAATGATTTTTAAAGATTTTCCATATATATTCAGTGTAAAACTTTTTTCCCCCAAATTGTGGCCACATACTCCAGGGTCATATTTTGAACAAACTGGTATATTCACTATATCAGAATTTTCATATAAATTTCAGCTTTCTGACCATATGTTCTTGAGAAGAATTATTTTTAAAGAACTTTCCTAACTTTGATCCCCTATTGTGCACCCCATACTCCGGGGCGTCATGATTGAATAAACTTGAATTCCACTAATTCAGGGAAGCTTTATATAAAATTCAGCTACTGGTCCAGTGTTCTTGAATTTAAACGACCCACCCTATTTTTGCATTTTCAAGAATTATCTCCCTTTGAACAAACTTGAATCCGTCACCTACAATGGTGATTAAGTTTGGCTGAATTTGGCCCAGTCGAAAATGTAAAAGTTAACAACAGCGACGACAAAAGCTCAAAATGTCCCTTTAATAAAGAACTCATTTCATAATTTTCTCAAACTTTGATTTTACTTTTTCTGCATTGAAATGTATGTTCTATTGTTATTTAAAAGTTCCGTCACAAAATAAGTTGTATATTATGAGAGCTCATTTACAGATTCAATGTGTTATGTAACAAGATTCAGTACGGTATTGTTACAAAATATTTAAAAACTATCTAAACCTGTGATAATATCTACTCCAAATTATTTCTTTAGTTAGATATTGCCATTCAAAGATAATTTTATGACTATTCAAAATTTAAGATGTTTTGGAATTGCAGATTTAACATTTCATCTGTCTTTTTACATAAAATGACTCAAGCTTAAGTTACATACCAATCATACTCAATCCTTGCGCAGAAAGTCAAATTTTGTTTACAATTCAAATAAGTCATTTCGATTTTGAGATTTAAAATGAAACAAAGTGTTTGTGAAACACGAATGCCCTTATTCACTGACAGGGAAGGAGCTTATCATAGGATATGCATTGAATATATGAGGTTTATCCCTTACCATCAAAAATTACGGCCAATGTTAAAGTTTTTAAATGTAGGTCAAAATTTCAAGTCAGGCTCAAACCATTTTGTACCAATAAAAGATTAGTCATAAGAATACACAATGGAAATATGAATGCCCTTAACTCTGCCATTCAAAAGTATATGGCTAATGTTAAAGCTTTTGGAAAAGTTAGGTCTAAGTTCAAAATCAAGTCAGGGAGAAAACGTTGGTACCCATGAAAGTCTGTAATAAGAAAATATATTGTGAAATATCAAAGCCCTAGTACTTATCATTCAAATATATAGCAAGTTAAAGTTTTTGAAAGTAGGTTCAAATTCAAGATCAAGGTCAGAGGTCAACAATGTTACCTCATGAAAGGCTTTCATAAGAAACATACATGTGAAATATCAAAGCCCTATACTTACCATTCAAAGTTATACTAGGTTAAAGTTTTGAAAAAGATAAGTCAAACTTTCAAGTTCAAGGTCAGGGGTCAAATTTTGTTTAGTTTTCATAAGAACGATACATGTGAAAATATAAAGCCTAGTACTTACCATTTCAAATATTATAGCCGACGGTTAAAGTCAGACAGAATGACAAAGGACAAGAAGGACAAAAACATAGCCCCCGATCTTCGATCATGGGCACAAAAATAATTTTTTGTCCCAAAAATCGTGAATCAGTCCTTTAAAGGGCATGGACACGTTTTAACTAAACAATGTTCAAATTTTTAAATTCCAATTGAAATCACTAAAACGTCCATTATAGCAGATGTTTTTAAATTAGAAGACTTTGTTCATTCTGAACACTATAAAACAGTCTAGTGTGTCTCACATTCATTTGTTTTAATGATATTTTTTACGAAGCAAATCTTTTAGTAAACATAACAAGGCGACCTTGCTTACATAGCAGAAATTTTGTAACTCAAACAAATGACTTTCAAATTTTGCTGACCATAGAAATAACTTATTAAGCATTTTAAACCATCAAAAATTGCAATTAAAATTTAACATTTTAGTCAAAACGTTCCATGTCCCTTACAAACATTAGTGAGCGTGTTCCACAATACCTCAAACATCTCACTATGCTCCCTGAAATTAGAACAAGTAACATACCATTCATGTTGACATAAATTATGAATGGTGATGACTGAGCACTCTTAACACACAAACAATTCCCAAAGTTTCCGAAAACCCATTAAAAACCCATTGACAAATGAAAGTCCTATCCAGGAGACAACACCCACCAATGCAACAAAAATCCATATTTAAGTTCCCCCTCCCCAAGGTGGTCCCCTTCCCATAGTCTTTTTTGACAATGTCTCTAAAAATCCATCCCATCCAAGCTTTACTATTACTACAACTATCCAAATTTTCCTGGAAAATTTACAAACCGATGAAAGCACTATCCAGTCAACAACAACGGATGGACGACTGTCAAACTATTATCGTACTGCAACAAGTGGTTCATTTACGCTGGGATTAACGTGCGCGCTTTTTCCTTGTCCAATGCATGGAGGAAATATATGCGGCGTAATCCAATATATTTATATTATACAAATATTTATAACGAAACGCGTCAAGAAAAGTTACAACAGATACCATGACTGCGTAATTAGTGTAATTTCCCCACCCATAAATAAACCACTTTACAGTCTAACCCAGTAACTTCATTGTTTGTATAATAGACCATCTTGCTGCAATTATTGGTCTAATTGTCTTTTGTTAGTCACCATGCTTTTTTTTCTGTTAACCCACCTGCTGCCTTGAGCCGCTGCCGCTCTCCTTTTAATCCTTCTTAAAGCAAAATGGAAATAGAGATGGCTCTATTACACAGAACACTGATCCTCATGGCCTCCAAGAGCACAGCAGCCTCAAAACTGGCAAAGTAATGAATGCATAACCTTAGAGTTACCTGTGCAGGTCACGCATAATCTGTAAAACAAGTACAGAAAAAAACTACAAATACTTGAGTAAAACTACTTTAGTGGATCCCCCCCCCCCCCCCCCCCCCTGTAGGTATAAAATCATTCAGACATAATTCAAAATAGAAGGTGAAACAATGCATCATGTAACAAAGAATCCCTCAAAGTCTTCATAAAATTCTGCTGATGCTTTTAGCAAGAATAGCAGATGGAGGCGGCCACACCACACCCCCCCCCCCCCCCAAATGTTACAATAGGCAAAGTCCAATGTTCTTTGTTATGGAAATTCAACCTCCAAGATATCATTATAGATCAAAGTTTAAAAAAATGCTGAGTGCACAATGCATCATGTAACAAGCTTCATAGAGAGTATTGGCACAGCAAGACATATCCCCTACGTTACACAAATATTGGACGCAACAATATTCTAATTTTCATTATATAGGCTTATGTTCATTCTATACCGTAATTTCTCTAATTTTATCGACACTAAAATACACCCATTTTTTCAGATTTTGCAAAAGTGGCGAAAAATTAGAATTTGAAAACTTTTGGTCATGATTTCCTTACCAGAAAGATCGATATTCCTATAAGGCCGTATACGAATTTTCTCAGATCATACACAATTTACAGCCGGTATTACATCAGGTAACCCGAAAATTAATCAGTCGTTATATTCCGCTCATCTCCGATCACTCCTAACTCGCCGACGCAGAAAATTCGAGGTTACACTCTCGAAATCTCTGGAGATTCGGAGATTTATTTGTTTGTTCAAATATATTGATTTGGCTTGTTGTCTGTGCTTATCCATCAATTAAAAATCAAGGGATTGTGAAACTTCTAAGAAAATGACGAATCTTATGGAACAAACGATGAGAGTTCCTATACGAATTGGAAATAGACAAAACGGAACGACTTATCAAAGCGAAAGTGAAAGAAAATGGCGATCCAATAGTAAACACTCGCTTTCACGTTAGTAGGATGGTATACACACAAGAAATAAAGAAAAAAAGACAACAGTGAAGAATTACAGGCATTAAAAGACTTAGATATATACGATGTGGAATAGAAACGGAACGAGATAGCAAAAGCGAAAGTGAAAGAAAATGGGATCCAATAGTAACACGCGCTTTCACGTTAGTAGGATGGTATAAACACAAGAAATAAAGAAAAAAAGACGGGAAAACATGAAGAATTACAGCATTAAATAAGATATATCACGAATGTGGAATAGAAAACGAACGACGTATCAAAGCGGAAAGTGAAAGAGAAAATGCAGATCCAATAGTTAACACGCGCCTTTCACGTTAGTTACGGATGGTCATACAACACAAGAATAAAGAAAAAAGACGAAAACAGTGAGAATTACGAGGCATTAAAGATAAGATATACTCATTAAGGTCATAGTCTTTTAAATCAGTTAGAAATATATAAACACGAACCCCTTCCACAACGACGATTTTTTCAGCAGAATTTTTTCCCGAGTTGCGAAAAAATTAGAGATTATTAAAAAACTGATACTTTTCCCAAAAATCCAGAAAGTGTCGAAAATTAGAGCGTCGAACAAATTAGAGAAATTACTAGGTTACTTATCGTAAAGGAATATTGGTGAGCCGGGATAGGGACAAGGCTATAACTTAGTAAAAATGAATAGATCAAATCCAACATTGATCGTGATCTGTAACTTGGTATGGCAAAGCAATGTACCAAATTCAAAGGAATATGCAACAGTAAGAAAAGTGCGGAAAACTGATAATATTGAAATTTTCTAAAACAAGGCCTAACTCAGTTGAAAGAAGGATTAAAACCAAAACTCGAACTTGATCTGTAACTTGGTATGGCAAGCAACTGTACCAATATCAAATAATACTGCAAACAGTTGAGAGGAAACAAAAGAAAAGCGGGAAAACTGATAATTTATAAATTTCTAAGTACAAGCCCATAACTCAGTGAAAAAAAAAATGAAATGGAATCGAAACCAAACTCGAACTTGATCTGTAACTTGTATGACAAGCAATGTGCAAATATCAAATAATAGCTGCAAGCAGTAAGAAAAAAAGAATATCAGTTAAAACTGTAGAATATGCTCCCGAATTGGATCAACATATAAAATACTTATTGACGAATATGAATGACTTGCACAATGGAATATGACTGTTGATAAAAAGGTTATTAATTAACAAATTTGGAGGACCTTAAACCTTGTTGACTTTGTCGTTAGTCATTTGCCATCCTGTTTGTGCAACCAATGATGCAATACTGTTCAAAAAACAATTATTGCTGTTTTGAGGTCAAAGATGATTAGCACCCAAGAGGGTGGGTGGGGGTTGGGGGAACGGTTGTTGGTGATTTAACACAATAATGACTTTAAATGAAATTCACTTTATACAATTATTACTGTTTTGAGGTCAATACGATATAACCTTTAGAGCCCGAAACCATTTCTAACTTTCTTGTCCCAGTGTGCTTGACCTTCTGCCTTTTGCACCTCAAAATCGATAGGGAACATCTTCGTCCCATGGGTGGTTAAAGTTCCACCCCCCCATTGATTTTTTTTGTAATATGGTTACTCTAGGTGGAAGATAACACTTTAAGCCCGTAACCAATTGCTCTAGACGGCGGACAACCGATTCCACAGTACACACACCCCCCCCCCAACACTTCGTTCGGGGCGGATCTAATTAAAGCCACTTTTCCCCTGATATATGGTATATGCTTTGAGTGACCTTGACCTTTGAAAAATGACCTTTGACCAAAGAACATGGTCCCAAGGATATTCTGATCACATCTATAATGAATTATGATGAAAGGAAGTAGGAGAGTGGGAACTTATATGTTAAACAAAGAGGGCGCATCGGCACATTCTCACTGAGCAACTGCTTCACTAAGAAGAGCAGTAGTTTGGGATTAGAATTGCCACTGTGGACTAAAAATCTAACCTCTGTCATCTCCAAACCTCTTTCATTTCCATATACATAAATGACATTAAATGTGTCTGGGGAGCATAAACAGAGGGCCCATAGCCACATCGCTCACCTGACGACCTTGGCCCTCGACTACATATCAGGAAGCGTTAAGTAAATGTTGTCTTGTGGTCTTGAAGAAAAGATTTTTAAATATATAGTTCAATGCAAAAACTTATGATCCCCTATGTTGGCCCAAACCAATACCCCTGGGGTCATGATTGGACAAAACTTCAATTCCACTCATCAGAAGCTATTCATAAAGATTTCACTTTCTGCGTCAGTGGTCTTGAGAGAAATTTTTTAAAGATTCCCCATATATAATCATAGTAAAACTTTTGATCCCTTATTGTGCCCATCTACCCCCGGCATATTGAACAAACTTGATCTCCTCCTATATCAGGAAGCTTCCATATAAATCTCACTTCCTAGCCCAGTGTTCTTAGAAGAAGATTTTTTATAAAGTTTTCCCTTATAATCATCATGTAAAACTTTGATCCACCAATTAGTCGCCCCATCGTTACCCCCGGGGTCATTGATTGAACCAAACTTGAATCTCCTCTAATCGGAATGCCTCCATATAAATTCTCAGCTCCTAGCCCATGGTATCTTAGAAGAAGATTTTAAAGCATATTTCCCTATATAATCATATGTAAAACTTTTGAATCCCCCAATTGTGGCCCCATCGTACCCCCGGGGTCATGATTGTGTGTGAAACAAACTTTGAATCTCCTCTAGATCAGGAAGTATCCAATAAATCTCAGCTTTCCTAGCCCAGTGTTCATTTGAGAAGAAATTCTTTAAGATTTTTCCTATATAATCAATGTAAAGTTTGATCCCGATTGGGCCCATTCCACCCCCGGGCGGTCAGTGAACTTGAACTTCCACATATCAGGAAAAGCTTTCATATAAATCTCAGCTTTCCTGGGCCAGTGTTCTTGAGAAAGATTTTTAAAAATTTTTCCTATATTAATCATATGTAAAACTTTAATCCCTTTGTGGCCCCATCGATACCCCGACGGTCATATTTGAACAAAACTTGAATCTCTTCTAATCAGGAAGCATTCCATAATAAAGCTCAGCTTTCCTACCCAGGTTCTTGAGAAGATTTTTAAAATTTTCCCTAATATAATCATATCGTAAAACTTTGATCCCCAATTGTGGCCTCGATACCCCCCGGGGGTCATGATTTGAACAAAACTTTAATCTCCTCTATATCAGAAGCTGCCATATAAATTTCGCTTTCCTGGCCCAGTGGTTCTTGAGAAAAGATTTTAATGACACCACCCTAATTTTTGGCATTTTGTTATCCTCCCCACAAAGGGGGCCTGGTCCTTCATTTTGAACAAACTTAAAGCCCCGTCTTACCAAGGATGATATGTACCAAGTTGGCTTGAATTTGGCCCAGCGGTTCATTTAGAAGTCGATAAATGTGAAAAGTTAACGACAGACAGACGACGGGGATGGACAGACGACGGACAAAAGGCGATCCAGAAATAGCTCACTTGAACCGTAGTTCAAGTGAGCTAAAAAGCTATATATCCCCTCCAATTTTATCAAACCGTTAGCGGACTAATAAAGAATCCTGGAAAGTTTCATAAGAAAGAAGAATGGGAAAACTGAAACCAAAAAATTTTCAGTTTTGATTGAGGAAACATTGAAGATATAACTCATTTAAAGGCCCAGTTTAAGTTAACGCCCTTCAAATTTTACTGTGATCTGATTCACAGCTAAGCCGCTTGTAATCAAACTGAATTGACGTCTGCGGTGGACTGTGAGTGTGCAATTGTCGAGATGAAGTTTTCGATAACAATTACAGCCACAGATCGCCATTCTTTAAATCCGGACATAGAAAAACTAGAAGTAGCCTACGAAAGGTAAAATCAAGAATTCGATAAAAATGTTTTGAGCGTTAAATGCAGAAAAAAATCTCGGTCAGTCGCAACAGCAATGAATCAAAAAAATATTACCTGGTAATACAAATAAAAGAGATTTCCAGCGGAACGAATTTACTGGGTCGGTCGGAAACCACAAACAAAACAAAATTTAATTTAGGCCTATCCTAAAATTGTGAAATAAACAGTATAATTAGAATTTAAAAAATGTTTAGATTTTTTTGGAAAGATCGAAAGTAGTAAAATCGCAGTTTTGCTTAATACAGGTATATCTTTTTTCCATGTAATATTCAACTGCATAGATAAGCGGGAAACTCTGTTATAACACGATATACACCAAAGGCCTGATCTAGGCTAGGTTAACATTCCAGGTACAAATTTGACAAGGACAGAAAGAGCTCCTCCAATTCAGTATCCGTAAGAAACCATACGGTATTATTTTTCGGGTCTTTAAAAGTCGACATTCAAAATTTTGAACCTTTTGAATCAAGATTAGTAAGCAGACATTTAGGCAGAACTGGGTTATTTATCACTGCATACAACGCTACATTTTGGGTGCCGTTGATGCGCAACATTCTGTTGCAGATTCATGCAGCAGGAAAAAGACCAACAGTAATAAAACATGAAAAATTTCACGTTTCATGAGTAGTCCAGAGAAATTATAATGTTGCAGAAGTCATCGCCAGATTTCCACCATAAGGCACCGCCACCGGAAATGTACGTTAACCAGTGTGATATATTTACAAACCAAAATACTGAATGTATTTCGTAATTTAATGCATTTGATTCTGCACAGCACAAATTTGAACTTTATACATCAGACAAATATTTTAGACATAAAAATGAAAATCAAAATTTTGGAAAATAATCGAAGTCAGTCCTTTTACACACATACACCGCATTCTATAAGCAGGAGTAACATAAAAAACATCAACAGCAGCTTCTAAACAATCCATGCAAAATTGCTCCAAATAAACACTATATCTCACACATCTTGAGGATGGAATTATTCATATCCCAATTTTTATATATAAAGAACAAGGAATATTCAACCTTAGTGTTTGGAGATTACCCAATGCACTGAATGTGTCGTAAATAATTTCTCATCCACCTCGGATCCAGTTCCGATAAACATCATTGGCCCCACATCCAAGATTTCTGATGGGCTGACAGCTGTTAGAACATAAAAGAAAAAACAAATGTATTTGCAAAACACTGATTGTCCCAGCATTACAACAACAAGAGGCCCCACAGGCCTTAATGGTCCACCCGAGTATCATAAGCCCACACAGGGCATTCTCATATTTCATTTGTAAAAGTCTCACTATGGAGCTACTTTTGCTTCACATTTACCATCTTTCTATATCTTTCAAAATATGCATTATATATCCTTACATATATCATTGAAATTATCATTTCGATCTTCAACAAAGGGGTTTTAACCCATCTCAGAATTCTAAACTGAAAAACCAATATTGCTACTTTAATGTCCAGTCAGCTTGACCTTTGACCTTCTTAACCCAAAATCGACAAAGAACATCTTGACCCACAGAGTAGTTTTGACCTTGACTTTTAACCCCAAATTCGATAAAAACATCTTTGACCCATGGGTAGATCATATGCAATGATGGTGACTGTTAGTAGAAAGCATAATTATAATGCGGTGATAAAGCCCGGAAACCAGTATTGCTGCT
>CAJDSM010040688.1:0-11975 GCA_903981925.1 Ostrea lurida
GGCAGTGCTACTGTGTGACGTGTGCCTGTTATCTGTGATAAAGATTGAACACATCATCGAGTCCACATTCCCTACAGCTCAAATGTTTACACACACCATATGTATCATCTACTATATTTTATAACTGTGTAGGCAAAGCCGGACAGAAACACAGACAAACTCAAAACAAAAGTATAGCCAACATCAAAGTACCACACTAATAATAATCAAAATCCATTCTGAGTAAAATCACAAGGGGGGGGAATTGAAAGAGAAGATCTGTGTGAGTAGGTAGTTAAGAAGTATACGGCAGTGCTCTGTGTGATGATGCTGTTAGTAGTTAGAAGTATACAGCAGTGCTACTGTGTGACTGATGCATTTAAGTAAGTTAGAAGTATAGCAGTGCTATGTGTGACGTGTGCTGTTAGTAGTTTTTTTAAAAAGTATAACAGCAGTGCATAAGGCATATGTGGTGACGTGTAGTTTAGAACGTAATAACAGAGAATCTTCAACTTACGGGAGTGCTACTGGTTTGTGACGAGTCAAACGTAGAAAGATATATATGCAGTCAGGTGAGCTACCATTTGTGTGACGAGTAAGTTAGAAGTAATAGAAAGAGGTTGGAACTCTATTGATTTTCAATGTTAGGGTCAAAAAGGTCAAGTGGAGGCTACTGTGTGGACGTGACATGCCTGTTTGATAAGTAAAGTTAGAAGTTAGCAGCAATTTGAACTTGTAGTGAGTAGTGCTTTGGTAGCTAAGTTATAGATGGTTAGAGTATCTCAAGTTAAGTGTTACTGTGTGATGGCTGGCCTGATTAAGTAACAACGAGTAGATAATATATCCACATAGAGACGATACAAGATGACTCTCAAGTGTGACTGATGAATAGTTAAGTAAGTTAGAACGTATACCGGCAGTGCACTGTGTGACATCTGATGCTGATTAAGTAATAGAAGTATACAGCAGATGTCTGTGTTGAGTGTGCCGTGTTGGATACAAGTAAGTTCGCAAGTAATTCGGAGTGGCTACTGTGTGCATGATGCCATGTTAAGTAAGTTAGCAAGTATACGAGATCGCTAAAGGGGTGTAGACTCGCAGATGGAGCGTGATTAAGTGTATATAGAGATAATAAACATATTCTTCGGAAGTGCTACTTTGTTGAGTTGTGCCTCGAATGGTAAGTTATTTAGTCATTAAAGAAGTAGTTAAAGGAGTCAATCTGCTTATCTTGAGTGCTATTTGACGTGTGCCTGGTTAGGGTAGTCTAGACGTATAAAACAGCCAAAAACTTCAACCAAAACAAATAATAAAAAGATAAAGACGGCAAGATGTACTGCTGTGAACAGAGTTTAGTATTTAGAAGTATAAGAGACAGCAGTGCTACATACTAAAGTGTCGACCTGATGCTGTTAAGCAATAAGTTTAGCAAAGTATATTGCTTACACGGCAGGCTAAAAAATAAAAAAAAAATGTGTGATGGATGCCTGTTAGTGTTAGAATATACGGCAAGTGTACTCATTGTGTGACGAGTAAGGGAGTTTAGAAGTATAGAGGGGGAATTTCTCCAGAGCAGTGCTAATGTGTGACTGATTGCGTGTTAAAGTAAGTTTAGTATTAGTTATCACAGAAAAGTGCTAACTGTGGTGACCTGATGGCCTGTTGGAGTAAGTTAGAGTTCTACCAAGCAGTGTAACTGTTTGTTGACGGTGTTGCATGTATAGAATGATAAGGGGGGTTTTGACACATTTATTAGGAGTATACAGCAGTGACTATTTTACTAGTGGTGATGATGCTGTTAAGTAAGTTAGAAAAAAAGTTTAAAAAGCCCCCGGTGCTTCTGTGTGCGTGTGCCTGTTAGTAAGTTTAGAAGTATCGGAGTGCTCTGTCAGGTGAGACTAGATCTGTCTGTTAAGTAGTTAGCAAGTATCAAAAGCAGTGCTAAGTGTGATTTCTGATTCCTGTTAAGTAAGTTAGAAGTATATCAGCCAAGTGTACACTTTGGTGTGTACGTTTGCCTGGTTCAGTAAGTTAGAAGTATACGGCAGTTTGCTCTGTGTGAGCGAGTAAGTTAAAGTATAACAGCAGTGCTAACTGGTGTGACGATAAAGGTTAAGAGAGTGAGTAGGGTTAAACCCTACTCTTGGCGTGCGTGGGCATAGTGTTTTGACGGTCAAGTGTAGTTAGCTAAATAGGTCCTCAGGTGAGGTGCTAACTTATTGTGTGATTTTTAGATGCAACATGTTATTTAGTCTTTAGTTAGAAGTTCAGCAGTGTAACTGGTCTTTTGTGAGGCTAGTAAGTTAGAAAGTAATAGGGGTGGCAGTACTTGGTGCTTGACGAAGTAAGTTGAAGTATGAACAGCAGTGTTTTATCTTGTGGTGTGACGATGTGAGTTACGAAGTATAACAGCAGTGCTACTGTGTGAACTGTATTGCGGTTTGTTTAAAGGTAAGTTTTAGAGAGATCTCAATATTGCAGCTAATGCCTATGTTGTTAAGGTTTGTGGCCTGTTAAGAAAGTTATGTATAGTATACGGACAGTTGGGCTAATTTGTTGTGAACGAGTTAAGTTAGAAAGTATATCGTGTTTAGTGTAATAGTGTGACTGATGCCTGTAAGTCTTAGAAGTATAGGGAAAAATGAGCACTTTTCCATTGGCGTAGATTACTGGGTTGAGGTGACAACTAGAAATGCTGTTAAGTAAGTTATTGAAGGGTAATATTTCTTTCACTTTTGCAAGTTGCTTACGTGTGTGACTCGATGGTCGCTTTGTTGCTTAAAGATAAAGTTTAGAAGTACTACTTATTTACATATCTTTGGAGCAGTTCGCTCATAACTTGTGTGACGAAGTGAAGCGTTGGTATCGCAGCAGTGCTTAATTCTTTTTCTCAGTGGGTTGAGCGTGTATGCTGTTAAGTAGTTAGAAGCTATGAGGTCCCAGCAGTGCTACTGTGGTGCTCCGTTAATAAGTTACCGAAGTATAGAGTGTGCTTGACTGTCCTGTGTGAACTGATTGATGGTTAGTAAGATTTAGAGATATAGGCAGGTGAACAGTGCTAACTTTTGTGTGACGAGTATGTTAGAAGTAATACAAGCAGTGCTATCTCCCGGTGTGACGTATCGCACTGCTTAAGTATGTATTAGAGATATAGTTTCAGTGAGCTGCTACCTGTTGTGACTGATGATGGCTTAAAGGGTAGATTAAGGTACAGATATATCGCAAGTGCTATGTGCTGACAGAGTAAAGTTAAGGGGGCACAAGTATAGGCCAGTGACTCTACTGGGTTTGTAGACGAGTAATTAGAAGTATACTGGCAGTGCTATCGTGTGGACTGATGCTGTTAAAGTAACGTTAAGAGTAATTCAATCAGACAGAGTGGGTAGCTGCTTGTGACGTTCTGTAAGTTCGAAGCTATAGGAACGTGCAGTGCTAACTGATGTTGGAGTTTAGGTTTAGACGATAAGTAATCAAGCAGTGCTAAACTAGTGTGATTTCTGAGTAAATGTTTTAGAAGTATAATTCTAGGCAGTTGCAATACTGTGTGACTGCATGGCCTGTTTAAGTAAGTTTAGAAGTTAGGGTGGCTAACTGTTGGTGACGAGTAAAGTTAGAATATACGGCAGTGCAGTGAAGTGTTGAGCTGAATGCTCTGATTAAGCTTAAGTTGAGATATGTAATATTATGAACATAAGATCAGTGCATAATGATGTGTGGATGATGCCTGTTAGTAAGTTAGAAGCTATACCAGCAGTGCTACTAGTGTGAGAGTAAGTTAGAAAGTATATACCCCGGCAGTAGCCTACTGTGTGACGAGTAAGTTAGAGTAATAACAGTGAAGACATAAAAGCATTCTATTCGTGTCAGTGTTCATACTGTGGTGATGATAAGCTGGCTTAAGCTTAAGTTAGAAGTCATAAACAGGCCAGTGACTAACTTGTGTGACGTTGTAAGTTACGAGGGTGTAACATCACGAGCAGTGCATTACTGTGTTGGAAGAAGCTAAGATTGAAGAATAGTATTAACGCTCGCTTGTGGTACTTAAATTGTGGATGACAGTTAGAGTAAGTTAGAAGTATACAGCAAGTGCTAACTGATAAGTGGACTGATTTGCTGTTTTGGTGGACTAAGTTCAGAAGTATAATTATTTGACAGCAGTGCTATGTGTGAGTTGTGGCCTGTTATTGATAGAACAGTATTACGCAGTGTATTAGTCAGCAGCTGCTACTGTGTTGACGTGTAAGTTAGATAGTCTAACGGCCAGTAGCTCACTGTTGACGTGTTGCCTGTGAGTAAGTTGAAGTATACAGGTGGTAACGGCAGTGGACTATCGTGTGAAGCATGATGCCTGTCTAAGTAAGTTTAGAAGTATAACCTTGCTAGTGGGGCTATGTGTGACCGTCGTGGCGCTGTTAAGTAAGTTAGAAAGATTACTAAAACAGTTCAGTGCTACTAACATTGCGATCGTGACGAGTAAAGATCTTAGACAGATTTATATTTGGCGGCAGTGCTCCTGTGTGACGAGTAAGTTAGAAGTATACTCTCGGCAGTGCTCACATTAGATGTGACTGATGCTGTTAAGTAAGTTAGCAAGATAACATCAGCAAGTGCTACTCAGTGGTGAAGTGTTAAAAGTTAGCAGTATCGTTTGGGACAGTTGGGATGAACTGTGTGACGACGTAGTTAGAAGTATACCGCAGTGCGTATGTGTGAGGCGGAGTAATGTTCAAGCAAGTATTACAGCAGTTGCTACTGGACTGCTGATGATGACTGCTTAAGCTAAGTTAAGAGTTTCAGAGTCCTTAACAGAAATGCAGGTGCGGAGTGTACTGTGTGATTGTGTCGTTAGGGGTACAGTTAGGTATGATTCGAGTGCTACTCATTGTGTGAGTGTAAGTTTTGGGCTTGAAGGGTGATAGTTGGGAATACGGAGTGCTGACTCGTGGTTTGACCGCAGTATGTTGAGTTAGTATACCACATACAGTTACTTATCAACAGACCGGCAGTGCTACTGTGTTTTGCGAAGTAAAGGTGTTATTTAGAGATGTTCACGGGCAGTAGCTCCAATAGTGTGACGAGCTATGGTTTAGAAAGTATACGGCAGTGCTACTGTGTAGACGTGGAGTTTAGAAGTTTATTCCGTAGGCTTGGGGGAGTGCTACTGGGGTGGACTGAGAGTTTTTAAGTTTAGGAATTAGTATAAGTTCAGCGTGCGTTCATACGTGCTCGAACGTCAGCTAAGTTAGAGTTAAGTATATGAATTTTCAGCAGTGCTTTATACTGGTGCAATAGATGGTCTGCATATAAGATAAGTTGAAGGTATACCCAATGGCGGGTCACAGTCGCGTACTGTTTGTTGATGGACTAGATATGACTGTTATACGAATAAGTAATTAGAAGTATACCAGCGTGTACCTCTTTGTGTGACTGAGATTGCTGTTAAAGTGTAAGTTAGAAATAATAGCAGCAGTGGATTGATCTAAGTGTTGGCTGGTGGCTGGTGGTAAGTTAAAGTTAGATTAGTTATCATTCTGGAGTGAACCGAAAACTTTGGACCGGCAGTGCCTAACTTGTGTCCAGTGTGTTGAAGATAAGGTTAGTTTAGGGTAATATTATAACGGCGAGTAGCTTAAACTGTGTCGTACTGATTGCTGTTAAGATCTCTGGGGGTTAGTAGAAGTATACGTCAGTCGCATCACTAGTGTGATTGATGCCCTGTTCTAATGTATAGTTAGAAGTATAGCGCGCGGGCGAGATCTGCTGACTTGGGTGTTGTTACTTAGATGTGCTTCGGTTTAGATAGTTAGAGGAGTTATCAATTAGTTTAGAGTTCCGAGTGCTACTTTGGGTAGTGTTACATGATGCTTGTTAGTTTAGTTAGAAGTATAGTGTCAAGAGACCAGTCGTTTTGCAGATGGCTCTATTCGTGGTGCACTGCATGCCATTGTCCTAAGAGGTAAGTTAGAGGAGGTTAAAACGGATCGGTCGTGTCATCTGGTGGGAGATTAGTTTAAGTCATAGATAGATATAACCAAGTTACACGCAGCTGCTAACTGTGTGACTTGATGCTTGTTTTAGTTAAGCAAGTTAGAGTAGTGATATGCGGAAGTGCTATGTTTGTGAGCTGGGTGGGACGTGTATCTATTAGGGTGGGAAGCTTTATTTAAGTAATAATTGTTCTTTATCGCAGTGTCTACTCAGTGTGAGGTCTTGAGTAAGTTTAGTAAGTATAGAAGTATTAATCAGCAGTAGCTTACTTTTATGTTTTGTGGGTAGACGTGTGGTTCATGTTATAGTAACGTATTTAAGAAGTAAATACGGCATGTGTGTCTACTACGTGGTGATTGATGCCTTGTTGGTGAAGATTAGAAAGTTTTATGTTCATGATCAGACAGTGCTTATACTTATGTGCTGAGCTGATGGACTGTTATAAGTTTTCTCTATAGTTAAGTTATAATTTACAGATTAGTTCCAACGGGGTGTCGAAGGTTTGCTAGACTGTGTGCTGACGTGTGCTGATTTAAGTAAGCTTAAATAAGTATGATAGGCGATAGGTTACATTTTAGTACAGATAGTTATTGTGAGTGGGACTTCTGTAATCATATAAAGCCGGAGTGTGCTCAAATTGTTTTATGAAGCTTGTGTGCTACGTTTTAAGTATAGCATTAGTAAAAGATATGATGGGAAGTTCAGAAGTGCTTATACTTAAGTGTGACGTTGTACGTGGTGTATGTAACGATAGTATCAATCGGAGGTGCTAACTGTGTGCGAGTAAGTTAGAAGTATCACGCACAGGTGTTCTACTGTGTGACATCGCATGCTGTTAAGTAAGTTGAAGTATAAGGTTTATACTAGCAGTAGCTACTGTGTGACGTGTGCTTGTTTTAAGTAGTTAGAAATAGGGAGGGGAGTTTAGAAGCGGCATTGTTACCATGGTTTTGTGCCAGCGTGTGGTGTATTAAGTAAAGGTTAGACCAAGTAGGTAAGCAGTGTCACTTATTGTCGCTGACGAGTGTTAGAGTATACAGCGACGTGCTACTGTTCGGAAGAAGTAAGGTTAGAGAGCTATATTACGGCCGAAGGGAGAAATTAAATCCGGCTGAGCGGTGGAACATGGGTGGACTACTATAGTTTGTTTTTTGACTGAGTAACGTTAGAAGTATACAGGCAGTGCTACTGTGTGACGTGTAAGCTCTCGAAACGTATACGGCAGTGTAGGCTGTGTGCGCGAAGTTAGAAGTATGAAGTATCGGGAAGGATTGCTACTGACGCTGTGAACGCGATGTAAGATTAGAAGTATACGCAGTGCTACTGTGTGAGTGTAAGTTAGAAGTTAACCAGAGTGCTAAACTGTGTGACGAGTAAGTTGAAGTATACGGCAGTTATGCTACGGACTCTAGATGGTGAGTGTAAGTTAGAAGTATACAGCAGTGCTACTGTGTGACGTGTAAGTTGCAGAGATAAATATTACGCAGTGCTACGGTTGTTCTGTGACGAGTAAGTTAGAAGTCAGGTATTCACAATTGGCCTTCGGAGTGCTTGTAAATCAGTGGTGACTGAGCTAAGTTGAAGCTATAACAACGCAGTGCTGTTACATTTTGTGTGGAGTGATAAGTTAGAAGTAAGTTTAGGAACGGGAGGCAGTTTGTTTGGAAAATAGTTGTGAGCATAGTAAAGTTCAAGAAGTACTAAAATTTTTTAGGGGCGGCGAGTGTCTTTAACTGTGTGACGAGTAATGGTATAGTTTATAATATAAACGCGCATGATGCTAGCTTGGGAGATTGGTGGATAGAAACTGATTCTGGCCTGTTATTAAGATACAGATTTAGTAGAATTTATATAGTGTCGATATTGGGTAAAACAGAGGCTAGCTACTGTGTGGGGAACACATAGTTTGCGTGTTTAAGTTCTATGGCGTATAGTCGGTATTATGTTCCGGTGCCTAGTAGTTACATAGTGGGCATGAGTGTTATAGTTAAGCAGTATAAAACAATCGCAGGTGCGTAATATCTTAGTTGCGTAGACGTGTAAGTTATTAAGAATAGTGAATAGCGCCGGCAGTGCTACTGTGGTGACTGATGCTGTTTAGTAGTTGAAGTATACAGCAGTGGCTACTGTGTGACGTGTAAAGCTTTTGAGACACAAGTGGATTAAACAGATAATTAGAACGGCAGTAAATGTTTTTCTCGCTTCGGAAAATACTTTTGTTTATTATTGCTTTTCAACATTTTGCTATTGACGGGCTAGTGTAAGTTATAAGCAAGAGTTATAGTAATATCACTGAGGGAACGGGTAGTAAGGCATATACCTGATGTGGATGAGTAACCGTTAGAGTATAGGCAGTGCTCTCTCAGGTGTGATGTCGCGTACACGCTAATTATCGTATATAGTTAGTCCCTAATGTATACTCGGCCTCGGGGGCAGCAAAGTGATCTAGTACTGCTGTGGTGTTGATACGAGTAAGGAGTATAGGGAACTAGGGTAATCTTTGCTCAACGGAAGTGCTACTGTGTGATCGAGTAATGCTAGAAAGTATACGCAGTGCTACTTCAGTGTGCGATATGCTTTGGATTAGGCCTGTTAATAATACTCTTTGAGTATATAGTTAGAAGCTTACCCAGCAGTGTAATATTAGTTTTGACTGTTTATTGCCTTGGGTGTTCTTTTTAATAATGATTTAGTAATGTGTTTTTACTACCATGCAGCTTGCTAGACTTCACTGCGTGTGAACTGATGCTGTTGAGTAGCTTGAAAGTAATACGTCAAGTTGATTATATTTTATTAGATTGTCTCAGAAATTCGAGTAGGTTGATGTAGAAGTCTTTTTGGTGGCTTATATCGGCAGTGGCTACTGTTTTGATGATTCGAGGTAAGCTTAGAAGTATACTTGATTTCTGGTCTAAGTAGGTTGACTATTGTATTGATAGTGTGAATTGGTGAGCTTGGGTTAATATATTAGTATACCAGGCTGGTAGTACGGTGTGTGCTACTAGGTGACTGATGCTAGTGGTTTCTGTGGAGTAAGTCTAGAAGTATACCGAGTGCTGATTTGTGTTGGTCTGAAGTGGGGTTGGTGTTATTGAATAGTATTATTTTGCTTTGATTTGTTACAGGAGATGGTGTGTATTATCGGTCATAGGTGACTCCACTGTGTGAGAGTAAGGTTGAAGTAGATACAGCGTGCTACATGTGTGAGGATTTTGTGTACAAATGTTGTAGGGATAGGTTTAAATATGTTGACCACGGCAGTCTGCTATATTATGGTTAGCAGGGTTGTGTTGGTATGAGAGTAAATGTTGAATAACGTAGAGTATGCTATTGTTTTACAGGTGTCTGTGCTTATGTGAGCCTCAGTGAGTTGTCTACATGCTGTGTGTATCTACAGTTCTGAACGTGTGGACGAGTAAGCTGATTTGTATGAAAGTATGGTCGTGGTGTACAGCAATGTGATGTTGGACTGATTTGTACGATAGTGGTGTACTAATGTTGACTGATGTTACGGTTGTGTACTATGTTGATTCCTGAATGTCACGGTGTGCGACTGTAAATGCTCTTGAGTGATAGTTAGAAGGTATTGATTTAGAGCTGTTTGCTGAGATGTTGTGACTGATGCTGTTAAGTTTTAAGTTAGAAGTATACGGCAGTGCTACTGTGTGCTGATGCTCTTGAGATAAGTTATGAGTAAGTATATGTTTAAGAGTGTGGTTACCTTGGTTAGTGCATAACTCGTGTGATGATGTGTTAAGTAAGTTAGAAGTTATGATTGTTACACGGTGTTGTGTAAGAGTGCTACTTGTGTGAATGTGTATGTCGTGCTATGAGTAAGTTTTGGGAGTATAATTTGTTCAGCTGTGCTACACGATTAGATGTGAGTGATGTTGTCTTCGTTATCGAGTAAGTTAGAAGATTTATAGGGTTGACTTCGGCAGTTTTGCTTGTTACTGTTTGATAGACGATAAGTGTAGGATGGGGTTTGCTACTCGGCAAAGTAGGCTTACGTGTTTGGTGGGGACGCACTAAAGTTAATGTAGTGATATTAGAGTTAACTGTGTGGTGGTAAGTTAGAGAGGTATTATGTACTATTGGCGAGTTGCTATGTGCTGACTGATGCCTGTTAAGTGTATAGAAGTATACTTGATTTGTTCGGCAGTCAGGGTGTTACTGATACTGTTGATGGACTTGTTATTGTAGCCCTGTTTGAGAATTATATGGTTTTTGAGTCAAGGGTGATTGCGTGGTAATAGTTGCGTGAACATCGTGTGACTGATGGCTGTTTGAGTAAAGTTAGAAGTATACTTGATTTGGGTTACAGGTGTGATGATCGGCTCTAGTTTGACTCCTGGATTACGTTTTAGAATGTGAGAGTAAGGTTGAGTTAAGTATAGTTTGGGCGTCTATGTGCTAACTCTGTGGTGACTTGTAGCTCGTTCCTTGAGTAAGTTTAGAAGTATAGATGCAGTGCTACTATTTTGTTACAGTGTGGTGTTGGATGGTAGTAAGTTTAGGAAGTATAATCAGGCGGCCAGTGGTAGCTACTGTGCTGACGAGTAAGTTTAGAGTATACAGCAGTGGTCTACTGTGTGATCGTAAGTTAGAAGTAGTAGACCGGCAAGTGTAACTCGTGTGACGAGTAAGTTAGAAGTATACTTGATTGTTAAGGGCGGGTGGCTGTTAGGTTTGCTCTCCATTGGTTTGATATGGTCGACGAGTAAGTCTTGAAATATATTAGCAGGTGGGTGCTTACGATGTGTAGTACTTTATGTTGGATGTGACCGTGTGTTAGAAGTATGACTTGATTTTGTTAAGGTTGTGTGGTATGGTATGCGGGCAGTTTGCGTACACTGTGGTGTGACTGATGCTTGGATTTGCTTGATAGATCAAAGTTAGAGAGTAATATGTTGTAGTAGCTATGTGCTTAGCTTTGATGTGACCGAGTAAAGTTAGAATAATGACGTGCAGTGCTACTCTGTTTTGATCAGTGACGGAGTAAGTGGTGGTTTTGTAGAAGTTTATAATAGGCGAGTGTGTATTGGGACGTGTGACTGATGCTGTTAAGTAGTTAGCAGTATAAGCAGTGGCTACTGTGTGACTATGCTGTTAAGTAAAGTTAGAAGTTACAGCAGTGCTACTCGTGTGATTTGAGAATGCTCTTCCTTGAGTAATTAGTTAAGGTTTAGTTATATTCACAGCAGTGCTAGGGGCTGTTTGTACTTGCTGTACGTGTGAAGAGTAAGTTTTAAGAAGTTTATGCAGCGTGCTAACTTTTGTTTTGTGACTTGTATACAGCTCCTTGAGTAACGTTAGAAGTATAAGGTCGTTGCGATGCTAGTGCTACTCAGTGTGAAAGAGTAAGTTAGAAGTAAGTACGGGCAGTGTACTGTGTGACGAGTAGTTAGAAAGTATACATCAGAGTGCTAACTGTGTGCCGAGTAAGTTAGAAGTATATTTTTTGGGTCACAGCAGTGCTACCTGTGTGAGAGTAAGTTAGAATAGTATATCTCTCCGGCCAGTGCTACTTGTGTAGAGTAGTTAGAAGTATACAGCAGTGTACTGTGTGACTGAATGCCCTGTTAAGGTAGTTTAGAAGTATACGCGGCTAGTCGGCTACTGTGTGATGACTGCTCCTTGAAGTATGTTGTTAAGAATACTTCCGGAGTGTATGTGTGACGAGTAAGTTAGAAGTATACGGCAAGTTGCTACTGTGTGAGTGTGCTGTTTTCTGTGATAAGATTGAACACATTCTGGATCAATTCCTCAGCTCAAATTGTTTACACCACACATATGTATATTTAACTATATTTTAATAATTGTAGCAGCGGAACGAACACACACCTAAAAAAAACGTATAGGGCACACATAAGTACACCGTATATAATCCAAATATCTGAGTAATGCACAGTAGTAATTACAATATCAGATTAAAACAATTTGTACATTGTTATTTAACAATGATCTTTTTTTTTTCGTTCATCTTAGAATTCATGCATCAGTCATGT
>CAJDSM010040688.1:12992-26266 GCA_903981925.1 Ostrea lurida
AACCTCGTTACCATGTCACCACAGTAACCATGTGACCTTGTTACCATAGGGGGGGGAATTGAAAGAGAAGATCTGTGTGAGTAGGTAGTTAAGAAGTATACGGCAGTGCTCTGTGTGATGATGCTGTTAGTAGTTAGAAGTATACAGCAGTGCTACTGTGTGACTGATGCATTTAAGTAAGTTAGAAGTATAGCAGTGCTATGTGTGACGTGTGCTGTTAGTAGTTTTTTTAAAAAGTATAACAGCAGTGCATAAGGCATATGTGGTGACGTGTAGTTTAGAACGTAATAACAGAGAATCTTCAACTTACGGGAGTGCTACTGGTTTGTGACGAGTCAAACGTAGAAAGATATATATGCAGTCAGGTGAGCTACCATTTGTGTGACGAGTAAGTTAGAAGTAATAGAAAGAGGTTGGAACTCTATTGATTTTCAATGTTAGGGTCAAAAAGGTCAAGTGGAGGCTACTGTGTGGACGTGACATGCCTGTTTGATAAGTAAAGTTAGAAGTTAGCAGCAATTTGAACTTGTAGTGAGTAGTGCTTTGGTAGCTAAGTTATAGATGGTTAGAGTATCTCAAGTTAAGTGTTACTGTGTGATGGCTGGCCTGATTAAGTAACAACGAGTAGATAATATATCCACATAGAGACGATACAAGATGACTCTCAAGTGTGACTGATGAATAGTTAAGTAAGTTAGAACGTATACCGGCAGTGCACTGTGTGACATCTGATGCTGATTAAGTAATAGAAGTATACAGCAGATGTCTGTGTTGAGTGTGCCGTGTTGGATACAAGTAAGTTCGCAAGTAATTCGGAGTGGCTACTGTGTGCATGATGCCATGTTAAGTAAGTTAGCAAGTATACGAGATCGCTAAAGGGGTGTAGACTCGCAGATGGAGCGTGATTAAGTGTATATAGAGATAATAAACATATTCTTCGGAAGTGCTACTTTGTTGAGTTGTGCCTCGAATGGTAAGTTATTTAGTCATTAAAGAAGTAGTTAAAGGAGTCAATCTGCTTATCTTGAGTGCTATTTGACGTGTGCCTGGTTAGGGTAGTCTAGACGTATAAAACAGCCAAAAACTTCAACCAAAACAAATAATAAAAAGATAAAGACGGCAAGATGTACTGCTGTGAACAGAGTTTAGTATTTAGAAGTATAAGAGACAGCAGTGCTACATACTAAAGTGTCGACCTGATGCTGTTAAGCAATAAGTTTAGCAAAGTATATTGCTTACACGGCAGGCTAAAAAATAAAAAAAAAATGTGTGATGGATGCCTGTTAGTGTTAGAATATACGGCAAGTGTACTCATTGTGTGACGAGTAAGGGAGTTTAGAAGTATAGAGGGGGAATTTCTCCAGAGCAGTGCTAATGTGTGACTGATTGCGTGTTAAAGTAAGTTTAGTATTAGTTATCACAGAAAAGTGCTAACTGTGGTGACCTGATGGCCTGTTGGAGTAAGTTAGAGTTCTACCAAGCAGTGTAACTGTTTGTTGACGGTGTTGCATGTATAGAATGATAAGGGGGGTTTTGACACATTTATTAGGAGTATACAGCAGTGACTATTTTACTAGTGGTGATGATGCTGTTAAGTAAGTTAGAAAAAAAGTTTAAAAAGCCCCCGGTGCTTCTGTGTGCGTGTGCCTGTTAGTAAGTTTAGAAGTATCGGAGTGCTCTGTCAGGTGAGACTAGATCTGTCTGTTAAGTAGTTAGCAAGTATCAAAAGCAGTGCTAAGTGTGATTTCTGATTCCTGTTAAGTAAGTTAGAAGTATATCAGCCAAGTGTACACTTTGGTGTGTACGTTTGCCTGGTTCAGTAAGTTAGAAGTATACGGCAGTTTGCTCTGTGTGAGCGAGTAAGTTAAAGTATAACAGCAGTGCTAACTGGTGTGACGATAAAGGTTAAGAGAGTGAGTAGGGTTAAACCCTACTCTTGGCGTGCGTGGGCATAGTGTTTTGACGGTCAAGTGTAGTTAGCTAAATAGGTCCTCAGGTGAGGTGCTAACTTATTGTGTGATTTTTAGATGCAACATGTTATTTAGTCTTTAGTTAGAAGTTCAGCAGTGTAACTGGTCTTTTGTGAGGCTAGTAAGTTAGAAAGTAATAGGGGTGGCAGTACTTGGTGCTTGACGAAGTAAGTTGAAGTATGAACAGCAGTGTTTTATCTTGTGGTGTGACGATGTGAGTTACGAAGTATAACAGCAGTGCTACTGTGTGAACTGTATTGCGGTTTGTTTAAAGGTAAGTTTTAGAGAGATCTCAATATTGCAGCTAATGCCTATGTTGTTAAGGTTTGTGGCCTGTTAAGAAAGTTATGTATAGTATACGGACAGTTGGGCTAATTTGTTGTGAACGAGTTAAGTTAGAAAGTATATCGTGTTTAGTGTAATAGTGTGACTGATGCCTGTAAGTCTTAGAAGTATAGGGAAAAATGAGCACTTTTCCATTGGCGTAGATTACTGGGTTGAGGTGACAACTAGAAATGCTGTTAAGTAAGTTATTGAAGGGTAATATTTCTTTCACTTTTGCAAGTTGCTTACGTGTGTGACTCGATGGTCGCTTTGTTGCTTAAAGATAAAGTTTAGAAGTACTACTTATTTACATATCTTTGGAGCAGTTCGCTCATAACTTGTGTGACGAAGTGAAGCGTTGGTATCGCAGCAGTGCTTAATTCTTTTTCTCAGTGGGTTGAGCGTGTATGCTGTTAAGTAGTTAGAAGCTATGAGGTCCCAGCAGTGCTACTGTGGTGCTCCGTTAATAAGTTACCGAAGTATAGAGTGTGCTTGACTGTCCTGTGTGAACTGATTGATGGTTAGTAAGATTTAGAGATATAGGCAGGTGAACAGTGCTAACTTTTGTGTGACGAGTATGTTAGAAGTAATACAAGCAGTGCTATCTCCCGGTGTGACGTATCGCACTGCTTAAGTATGTATTAGAGATATAGTTTCAGTGAGCTGCTACCTGTTGTGACTGATGATGGCTTAAAGGGTAGATTAAGGTACAGATATATCGCAAGTGCTATGTGCTGACAGAGTAAAGTTAAGGGGGCACAAGTATAGGCCAGTGACTCTACTGGGTTTGTAGACGAGTAATTAGAAGTATACTGGCAGTGCTATCGTGTGGACTGATGCTGTTAAAGTAACGTTAAGAGTAATTCAATCAGACAGAGTGGGTAGCTGCTTGTGACGTTCTGTAAGTTCGAAGCTATAGGAACGTGCAGTGCTAACTGATGTTGGAGTTTAGGTTTAGACGATAAGTAATCAAGCAGTGCTAAACTAGTGTGATTTCTGAGTAAATGTTTTAGAAGTATAATTCTAGGCAGTTGCAATACTGTGTGACTGCATGGCCTGTTTAAGTAAGTTTAGAAGTTAGGGTGGCTAACTGTTGGTGACGAGTAAAGTTAGAATATACGGCAGTGCAGTGAAGTGTTGAGCTGAATGCTCTGATTAAGCTTAAGTTGAGATATGTAATATTATGAACATAAGATCAGTGCATAATGATGTGTGGATGATGCCTGTTAGTAAGTTAGAAGCTATACCAGCAGTGCTACTAGTGTGAGAGTAAGTTAGAAAGTATATACCCCGGCAGTAGCCTACTGTGTGACGAGTAAGTTAGAGTAATAACAGTGAAGACATAAAAGCATTCTATTCGTGTCAGTGTTCATACTGTGGTGATGATAAGCTGGCTTAAGCTTAAGTTAGAAGTCATAAACAGGCCAGTGACTAACTTGTGTGACGTTGTAAGTTACGAGGGTGTAACATCACGAGCAGTGCATTACTGTGTTGGAAGAAGCTAAGATTGAAGAATAGTATTAACGCTCGCTTGTGGTACTTAAATTGTGGATGACAGTTAGAGTAAGTTAGAAGTATACAGCAAGTGCTAACTGATAAGTGGACTGATTTGCTGTTTTGGTGGACTAAGTTCAGAAGTATAATTATTTGACAGCAGTGCTATGTGTGAGTTGTGGCCTGTTATTGATAGAACAGTATTACGCAGTGTATTAGTCAGCAGCTGCTACTGTGTTGACGTGTAAGTTAGATAGTCTAACGGCCAGTAGCTCACTGTTGACGTGTTGCCTGTGAGTAAGTTGAAGTATACAGGTGGTAACGGCAGTGGACTATCGTGTGAAGCATGATGCCTGTCTAAGTAAGTTTAGAAGTATAACCTTGCTAGTGGGGCTATGTGTGACCGTCGTGGCGCTGTTAAGTAAGTTAGAAAGATTACTAAAACAGTTCAGTGCTACTAACATTGCGATCGTGACGAGTAAAGATCTTAGACAGATTTATATTTGGCGGCAGTGCTCCTGTGTGACGAGTAAGTTAGAAGTATACTCTCGGCAGTGCTCACATTAGATGTGACTGATGCTGTTAAGTAAGTTAGCAAGATAACATCAGCAAGTGCTACTCAGTGGTGAAGTGTTAAAAGTTAGCAGTATCGTTTGGGACAGTTGGGATGAACTGTGTGACGACGTAGTTAGAAGTATACCGCAGTGCGTATGTGTGAGGCGGAGTAATGTTCAAGCAAGTATTACAGCAGTTGCTACTGGACTGCTGATGATGACTGCTTAAGCTAAGTTAAGAGTTTCAGAGTCCTTAACAGAAATGCAGGTGCGGAGTGTACTGTGTGATTGTGTCGTTAGGGGTACAGTTAGGTATGATTCGAGTGCTACTCATTGTGTGAGTGTAAGTTTTGGGCTTGAAGGGTGATAGTTGGGAATACGGAGTGCTGACTCGTGGTTTGACCGCAGTATGTTGAGTTAGTATACCACATACAGTTACTTATCAACAGACCGGCAGTGCTACTGTGTTTTGCGAAGTAAAGGTGTTATTTAGAGATGTTCACGGGCAGTAGCTCCAATAGTGTGACGAGCTATGGTTTAGAAAGTATACGGCAGTGCTACTGTGTAGACGTGGAGTTTAGAAGTTTATTCCGTAGGCTTGGGGGAGTGCTACTGGGGTGGACTGAGAGTTTTTAAGTTTAGGAATTAGTATAAGTTCAGCGTGCGTTCATACGTGCTCGAACGTCAGCTAAGTTAGAGTTAAGTATATGAATTTTCAGCAGTGCTTTATACTGGTGCAATAGATGGTCTGCATATAAGATAAGTTGAAGGTATACCCAATGGCGGGTCACAGTCGCGTACTGTTTGTTGATGGACTAGATATGACTGTTATACGAATAAGTAATTAGAAGTATACCAGCGTGTACCTCTTTGTGTGACTGAGATTGCTGTTAAAGTGTAAGTTAGAAATAATAGCAGCAGTGGATTGATCTAAGTGTTGGCTGGTGGCTGGTGGTAAGTTAAAGTTAGATTAGTTATCATTCTGGAGTGAACCGAAAACTTTGGACCGGCAGTGCCTAACTTGTGTCCAGTGTGTTGAAGATAAGGTTAGTTTAGGGTAATATTATAACGGCGAGTAGCTTAAACTGTGTCGTACTGATTGCTGTTAAGATCTCTGGGGGTTAGTAGAAGTATACGTCAGTCGCATCACTAGTGTGATTGATGCCCTGTTCTAATGTATAGTTAGAAGTATAGCGCGCGGGCGAGATCTGCTGACTTGGGTGTTGTTACTTAGATGTGCTTCGGTTTAGATAGTTAGAGGAGTTATCAATTAGTTTAGAGTTCCGAGTGCTACTTTGGGTAGTGTTACATGATGCTTGTTAGTTTAGTTAGAAGTATAGTGTCAAGAGACCAGTCGTTTTGCAGATGGCTCTATTCGTGGTGCACTGCATGCCATTGTCCTAAGAGGTAAGTTAGAGGAGGTTAAAACGGATCGGTCGTGTCATCTGGTGGGAGATTAGTTTAAGTCATAGATAGATATAACCAAGTTACACGCAGCTGCTAACTGTGTGACTTGATGCTTGTTTTAGTTAAGCAAGTTAGAGTAGTGATATGCGGAAGTGCTATGTTTGTGAGCTGGGTGGGACGTGTATCTATTAGGGTGGGAAGCTTTATTTAAGTAATAATTGTTCTTTATCGCAGTGTCTACTCAGTGTGAGGTCTTGAGTAAGTTTAGTAAGTATAGAAGTATTAATCAGCAGTAGCTTACTTTTATGTTTTGTGGGTAGACGTGTGGTTCATGTTATAGTAACGTATTTAAGAAGTAAATACGGCATGTGTGTCTACTACGTGGTGATTGATGCCTTGTTGGTGAAGATTAGAAAGTTTTATGTTCATGATCAGACAGTGCTTATACTTATGTGCTGAGCTGATGGACTGTTATAAGTTTTCTCTATAGTTAAGTTATAATTTACAGATTAGTTCCAACGGGGTGTCGAAGGTTTGCTAGACTGTGTGCTGACGTGTGCTGATTTAAGTAAGCTTAAATAAGTATGATAGGCGATAGGTTACATTTTAGTACAGATAGTTATTGTGAGTGGGACTTCTGTAATCATATAAAGCCGGAGTGTGCTCAAATTGTTTTATGAAGCTTGTGTGCTACGTTTTAAGTATAGCATTAGTAAAAGATATGATGGGAAGTTCAGAAGTGCTTATACTTAAGTGTGACGTTGTACGTGGTGTATGTAACGATAGTATCAATCGGAGGTGCTAACTGTGTGCGAGTAAGTTAGAAGTATCACGCACAGGTGTTCTACTGTGTGACATCGCATGCTGTTAAGTAAGTTGAAGTATAAGGTTTATACTAGCAGTAGCTACTGTGTGACGTGTGCTTGTTTTAAGTAGTTAGAAATAGGGAGGGGAGTTTAGAAGCGGCATTGTTACCATGGTTTTGTGCCAGCGTGTGGTGTATTAAGTAAAGGTTAGACCAAGTAGGTAAGCAGTGTCACTTATTGTCGCTGACGAGTGTTAGAGTATACAGCGACGTGCTACTGTTCGGAAGAAGTAAGGTTAGAGAGCTATATTACGGCCGAAGGGAGAAATTAAATCCGGCTGAGCGGTGGAACATGGGTGGACTACTATAGTTTGTTTTTTGACTGAGTAACGTTAGAAGTATACAGGCAGTGCTACTGTGTGACGTGTAAGCTCTCGAAACGTATACGGCAGTGTAGGCTGTGTGCGCGAAGTTAGAAGTATGAAGTATCGGGAAGGATTGCTACTGACGCTGTGAACGCGATGTAAGATTAGAAGTATACGCAGTGCTACTGTGTGAGTGTAAGTTAGAAGTTAACCAGAGTGCTAAACTGTGTGACGAGTAAGTTGAAGTATACGGCAGTTATGCTACGGACTCTAGATGGTGAGTGTAAGTTAGAAGTATACAGCAGTGCTACTGTGTGACGTGTAAGTTGCAGAGATAAATATTACGCAGTGCTACGGTTGTTCTGTGACGAGTAAGTTAGAAGTCAGGTATTCACAATTGGCCTTCGGAGTGCTTGTAAATCAGTGGTGACTGAGCTAAGTTGAAGCTATAACAACGCAGTGCTGTTACATTTTGTGTGGAGTGATAAGTTAGAAGTAAGTTTAGGAACGGGAGGCAGTTTGTTTGGAAAATAGTTGTGAGCATAGTAAAGTTCAAGAAGTACTAAAATTTTTTAGGGGCGGCGAGTGTCTTTAACTGTGTGACGAGTAATGGTATAGTTTATAATATAAACGCGCATGATGCTAGCTTGGGAGATTGGTGGATAGAAACTGATTCTGGCCTGTTATTAAGATACAGATTTAGTAGAATTTATATAGTGTCGATATTGGGTAAAACAGAGGCTAGCTACTGTGTGGGGAACACATAGTTTGCGTGTTTAAGTTCTATGGCGTATAGTCGGTATTATGTTCCGGTGCCTAGTAGTTACATAGTGGGCATGAGTGTTATAGTTAAGCAGTATAAAACAATCGCAGGTGCGTAATATCTTAGTTGCGTAGACGTGTAAGTTATTAAGAATAGTGAATAGCGCCGGCAGTGCTACTGTGGTGACTGATGCTGTTTAGTAGTTGAAGTATACAGCAGTGGCTACTGTGTGACGTGTAAAGCTTTTGAGACACAAGTGGATTAAACAGATAATTAGAACGGCAGTAAATGTTTTTCTCGCTTCGGAAAATACTTTTGTTTATTATTGCTTTTCAACATTTTGCTATTGACGGGCTAGTGTAAGTTATAAGCAAGAGTTATAGTAATATCACTGAGGGAACGGGTAGTAAGGCATATACCTGATGTGGATGAGTAACCGTTAGAGTATAGGCAGTGCTCTCTCAGGTGTGATGTCGCGTACACGCTAATTATCGTATATAGTTAGTCCCTAATGTATACTCGGCCTCGGGGGCAGCAAAGTGATCTAGTACTGCTGTGGTGTTGATACGAGTAAGGAGTATAGGGAACTAGGGTAATCTTTGCTCAACGGAAGTGCTACTGTGTGATCGAGTAATGCTAGAAAGTATACGCAGTGCTACTTCAGTGTGCGATATGCTTTGGATTAGGCCTGTTAATAATACTCTTTGAGTATATAGTTAGAAGCTTACCCAGCAGTGTAATATTAGTTTTGACTGTTTATTGCCTTGGGTGTTCTTTTTAATAATGATTTAGTAATGTGTTTTTACTACCATGCAGCTTGCTAGACTTCACTGCGTGTGAACTGATGCTGTTGAGTAGCTTGAAAGTAATACGTCAAGTTGATTATATTTTATTAGATTGTCTCAGAAATTCGAGTAGGTTGATGTAGAAGTCTTTTTGGTGGCTTATATCGGCAGTGGCTACTGTTTTGATGATTCGAGGTAAGCTTAGAAGTATACTTGATTTCTGGTCTAAGTAGGTTGACTATTGTATTGATAGTGTGAATTGGTGAGCTTGGGTTAATATATTAGTATACCAGGCTGGTAGTACGGTGTGTGCTACTAGGTGACTGATGCTAGTGGTTTCTGTGGAGTAAGTCTAGAAGTATACCGAGTGCTGATTTGTGTTGGTCTGAAGTGGGGTTGGTGTTATTGAATAGTATTATTTTGCTTTGATTTGTTACAGGAGATGGTGTGTATTATCGGTCATAGGTGACTCCACTGTGTGAGAGTAAGGTTGAAGTAGATACAGCGTGCTACATGTGTGAGGATTTTGTGTACAAATGTTGTAGGGATAGGTTTAAATATGTTGACCACGGCAGTCTGCTATATTATGGTTAGCAGGGTTGTGTTGGTATGAGAGTAAATGTTGAATAACGTAGAGTATGCTATTGTTTTACAGGTGTCTGTGCTTATGTGAGCCTCAGTGAGTTGTCTACATGCTGTGTGTATCTACAGTTCTGAACGTGTGGACGAGTAAGCTGATTTGTATGAAAGTATGGTCGTGGTGTACAGCAATGTGATGTTGGACTGATTTGTTTACGATAGTGGTGGTACTATGTTGACTGATGTTACAGTGTTGTGTACTATGTTGATTCCTGAATGTCACGGTGTGCGACTGTAAATGCTCTTGAGTGATAGTTAGAAGGTATTGATTTAGAGCTGTTTGCTGAGATGTTGTGACTGATGCTGTTAAGTTTTAAGTTAGAAGTATACGGCAGTGCTACTGTGTGCTGATGCTCTTGAGATAAGTTATGAGTAAGTATATGTTTAAGAGTGTGGTTACCTTGGTTAGTGCATAACTCGTGTGATGATGTGTTAAGTAAGTTAGAAGTTATGATTGTTACACGGTGTTGTGTAAGAGTGCTACTTGTGTGAATGTGTATGTCGTGCTATGAGTAAGTTTTGGGAGTATAATTTGTTCAGCTGTGCTACACGATTAGATGTGAGTGATGTTGTCTTCGTTATCGAGTAAGTTAGAAGATTTATAGGGTTGACTTCGGCAGTTTTGCTTGTTACTGTTTGATAGACGATAAGTGTAGGATGGGGTTTGCTACTCGGCAAAGTAGGCTTACGTGTTTGGTGGGGACGCACTAAAGTTAATGTAGTGATATTAGAGTTAACTGTGTGGTGGTAAGTTAGAGAGGTATTATGTACTATTGGCGAGTTGCTATGTGCTGACTGATGCCTGTTAAGTGTATAGAAGTATACTTGATTTGTTCGGCAGTCAGGGTGTTACTGATACTGTTGATGGACTTGTTATTGTAGCCCTGTTTGAGAATTATATGGTTTTTGAGTCAAGGGTGATTGCGTGGTAATAGTTGCGTGAACATCGTGTGACTGATGGCTGTTTGAGTAAAGTTAGAAGTATACTTGATTTGGGTTACAGGTGTGATGATCGGCTCTAGTTTGACTCCTGGATTACGTTTTAGAATGTGAGAGTAAGGTTGAGTTAAGTATAGTTTGGGCGTCTATGTGCTAACTCTGTGGTGACTTGTAGCTCGTTCCTTGAGTAAGTTTAGAAGTATAGATGCAGTGCTACTATTTTGTTACAGTGTGGTGTTGGATGGTAGTAAGTTTAGGAAGTATAATCAGGCGGCCAGTGGTAGCTACTGTGCTGACGAGTAAGTTTAGAGTATACAGCAGTGGTCTACTGTGTGATCGTAAGTTAGAAGTAGTAGACCGGCAAGTGTAACTCGTGTGACGAGTAAGTTAGAAGTATACTTGATTGTTAAGGGCGGGTGGCTGTTAGGTTTGCTCTCCATTGGTTTGATATGGTCGACGAGTAAGTCTTGAAATATATTAGCAGGTGGGTGCTTACGATGTGTAGTACTTTATGTTGGATGTGACCGTGTGTTAGAAGTATGACTTGATTTTGTTAAGGTTGTGTGGTATGGTATGCGGGCAGTTTGCGTACACTGTGGTGTGACTGATGCTTGGATTTGCTTGATAGATCAAAGTTAGAGAGTAATATGTTGTAGTAGCTATGTGCTTAGCTTTGATGTGACCGAGTAAAGTTAGAATAATGACGTGCAGTGCTACTCTGTTTTGATCAGTGACGGAGTAAGTGGTGGTTTTGTAGAAGTTTATAATAGGCGAGTGTGTATTGGGACGTGTGACTGATGCTGTTAAGTAGTTAGCAGTATAAGCAGTGGCTACTGTGTGACTATGCTGTTAAGTAAAGTTAGAAGTTACAGCAGTGCTACTCGTGTGATTTGAGAATGCTCTTCCTTGAGTAATTAGTTAAGGTTTAGTTATATTCACAGCAGTGCTAGGGGCTGTTTGTACTTGCTGTACGTGTGAAGAGTAAGTTTTAAGAAGTTTATGCAGCGTGCTAACTTTTGTTTTGTGACTTGTATACAGCTCCTTGAGTAACGTTAGAAGTATAAGGTCGTTGCGATGCTAGTGCTACTCAGTGTGAAAGAGTAAGTTAGAAGTAAGTACGGGCAGTGTACTGTGTGACGAGTAGTTAGAAAGTATACATCAGAGTGCTAACTGTGTGCCGAGTAAGTTAGAAGTATATTTTTTGGGTCACAGCAGTGCTACCTGTGTGAGAGTAAGTTAGAATAGTATATCTCTCCGGCCAGTGCTACTTGTGTAGAGTAGTTAGAAGTATACAGCAGTGTACTGTGTGACTGAATGCCCTGTTAAGGTAGTTTAGAAGTATACGCGGCTAGTCGGCTACTGTGTGATGACTGCTCCTTGAAGTATGTTGTTAAGAATACTTCCGGAGTGTATGTGTGACGAGTAAGTTAGAAGTATACGGCAAGTTGCTACTGTGTGAGTGTGCTGTTTTCTGTGATAAGATTGAACACATTCTGGATCAATTCCTCAGCTCAAATTGTTTACACCACACATATGTATATTTAACTATATTTTAATAATTGTAGCAGCGGAACGAACACACACCTAAAAAAAACGTATAGGGCACACATAAGTACACCGTATATAATCCAAATATCTGAGTAATGCACAGTAGTAATTACAATATCAGATTAAAACAATTTGTACATTGTTATTTAACAATGATCTTTTTTTTTTCGTTCATCTTAGAATTCATGCATCAGTCATGTAGTGAATTCAGACATCAGCAGTTTTGGGGTATTTTAAATACAATGATATAACTGCTTCATGTCTTCACACGAAAAAGAACATAGGACAAAGCATCTTTCAAATGAAATCATTCAGTTATCAAAAAGGAGTTTTTTGAAAATTCTTGCATATTGGTTCATGCGACTTGTTTACAGATAGTCACCATGCATTGTTTCACGTTAACCATGCAACTTGTTAACACAAGTAACAAGCAATCTTGTTACACAGTACATGTGGACCTCGTTGCCATTTAAACAGTAACCATGTGCATCGTTAACATACAACTTTTTTACCACAGTAACCCATGCGACCCCGCTCGTACGACGGTTAGCATACAACTTGTTACACAGTAATCATTGGCTTTGTTAACAGTAACATGTGAACCTTGTTATACAATTGTTACCAACAGTAACCATGTTGACTGTTGCATGCTTAAAGTAACATGTGACCTTGTTACCATACATCGTTACCAAGTAAACATCTGTGCTCATTACACGGTTCATACAATTGTTACCACGTAACATGTGATCTATACATGTTACCAAGTAACCATGTGACTAGTTACGATACACTAATCTAAGTAACCATGTGCTATTGACACGAATACACTTTGTTAACAACCGGACCCGTTACCATGTTACCACAGTAACCAATGTTGGTATTCCATTACCAAACAACCTTGTTAAACGATCGTTCCATGTTACCCACGTAACCATGTGATCTATTACATCAACTTGTTAACACGATCGTTACATGTTCAAGTAACCATGTGATTCATTACATCAACCTGTTTTAACGTAGACCTGTTACCATGTTACCTAGTAACATGTGATCTCATTAATAAAACCTTGTTACACACTAACATGCACTCGTTACATGTCACTCAAGTAATGTGACCTTGTTCATAAACTCGTACCACAGAAACCATGTACTCATTACATGGTTACCATACAACTTGTTAAAGTACCATGCGACTCATTACCATGGTACATACAATTGTTACCACATCCCATGTGAACATAGTTCTATACAACTTGTTACACAGTAAACTGTGACCGTCATTACACGGTTTAATACAATCTTGGTTTTACAATACATGCGATGTTAACATGTTAACAGTAACATGTGACCTCAATTACATACAACTTGGTTTATAAGACCTCGTTACATGTTACACAGTAACATGTGAATCTCATTCCATACATTGTTACACACTATCATGCGAACCGTTACATGTTACCACAGTACTGTGGATCGTTACCATACCTCGTTTAACCAAAGAAACATGTACCTCATTAACCACAGTTACCATACCCTTTGTTACCAAAAGTAACCATGGCCTCATTACATGGTTACCATACAAATTGTTCCACAGTCACCATGTGACCGTAGTTTTACTATACAACCTTGTTACCACAGTAACCTGCGACCCTCATTACCAGTTTCATACAACTCTGCAGCA
>CAJDSM010040692.1:667-11718 GCA_903981925.1 Ostrea lurida
TGAATAAACTAATTAATCTGATCCAAAAATTTAAAGGTCTTCAGTTCGATGCAAGAAATCATTTAAAATGCTTACATAGAAACAACGATATGGGTAATTCATTGAAGGTCTCCCTGCATTCCCGCCCACCTTAGGGAGCGAATGACCCCCACCACCCCCACCACCCACTTCAGAGAGGCCTTCGGTTTTATATCAGACCTCTCCCTCAACTCCAACTACTGACGTCCGTGTTATATCATTTATTCTTTATTTCAAGGTGACGAACCCGAGAAAGTTGCAGAAACTACAAAAGGTGGGACTTTTTTTCTATTTTCACTTGCATAATCATTTGCCATCGAGTCACTCGTGATAATTACATTATTATTCACCTTATAATGTGTCACATTCTGTTTTGTTACAGAGCCCCCAGCGGGCGATGAGGAGACTCTGGAGGAACAAATCAACGATATCTTAGAGGCTACGGAAGACGCAGGTAAAGAGGCATTTAAATGTTTCCCTGTCTAGTTGACCCGCTTGCCAAATTTATTAGCCCCAACCACAATATAATACGTTTATTGCAGTGTTTTATCCAGATCTACGAACAATGAATGTTTAAATGTAAATATAGTGTATCAATTTGTCCGTCTTTATTTAATACGGGTGTCAGGCAGAACTTGGGTTTTTTGTTTTTTGGTTTTTTTGGGGGGGGGGGGGTGATAAATATTTTGATCTACATAATTTAAAAAATACATAATTGACAGACGTCTCCTAGGTTATTGCAGGAAATTAATTTTACACTCGATACAAACAAATGAAACGTTGATTTACTAAGGGGGTAAAAATATGTACATATAGTTAGCGAAATGAAAAATCACTAATATCTGATTTAGATACATGCTAACATAATATAGGAGAACAAAACACCGATACATAATAAATCCTGTGTGCAGTAACACATTAATTACCACGTGCTTCAGAATCAATATTGCCTGTAACTACAAATAACACTGTACTCAATTTCTTTGTCTGTACATCATAACCTTCCTTTCAGCCTTTTTCACCATTGCTTTTATAATACGATACACAGGCGGGTTTAAAATCACGTTGTGTAGAAGGGAGATAATTTGGTGCTTTGAATGAACGTGTCCAAGGAATTTGAATGGCGCATTGACCAAATATCGTAAAAGACTGTTATTGATACAGTTAAAGTTTGATTTAAATCCCACAAGATTACACCGGCAGTCTTTTTTCTATCCAGTGTGTCAACAGAATGGAGATTGATAGTTAGAAACAAGATGTGTAAGTTGAATATTTCGTTAATCTTTTCCTTTCAGAATTAACTTGTTTCTAAAGATAGTTAGGGAATTTGGAAATTTGTACTGACTATGTGCGTCAATCCAGCTATATACTTGTACACTAGTTGTTACAAAACGGAGAAAAGAAACTGGGTGATTAAGAATCGATACATGTGACCAGCAGGTATTCAGACAATTCGTGCAAACAGTTGTTTTAATGGAAACAAACTAATATACAGTTCTAAATGACATTTAGAAATACAACGTGAAATGCATTTAAATCTGCTGGTTGTGTAATGCAGCAGTTTCGGTGAATAGTGTATAAATCAGAGGTTTGGCTATTTACAGTTAATGATCAACTTTGTTAATATTGATTCATGGGAATACGTTTCCTTTAACCTGTGATGAATATTTCGCCAACACAAATTCCTACAGGGTTTCAGGTGTCGGGTTGGTACGGCGGACGGGTTTATGCATATAAATTTGATTCTGTTAATTAAATAAGTCAACAGGATAAGAACTAATTTAAAGTGCTGGGTATTTACATGTAATAAATGCGTCTTTTGGATTAATCTGTATGGTTACATGTGTGATGGTTGGAGACTGCATATTCAGATTAAAGAAGCGCTAATCTATGACTTAAGGTAGGCAAAGTTTTCCTTATAACAGATACAGTTGTTAGAGATGATTTTAAACCTTTAACTTCATCCTATTCTCAATTCATTACCATGGATATGGTACACGTTAATGAAAACTTTAGTCAAGATATTTAGTCCTGTCTGTGGAACATTTATCACGTAGTTCTAATGTACAGTGTATCACCCTCATCAGCCAGGTAGATATCTGGAATCAACGGTAGGAGATACGATCAGAGTGTGGGAGATACTCAGAGTGTGGAGATATCATCAGAGTGTGGGAGTCGTCAGAGTGGTGGGAGATACATCAGAGTGTGGGAGATCATTGAGCGTGTGGGAGATACATCAGAGTGTTGGAAGATACATCAGAGTGTCGGGGATTACCTAGGTGGGACACGAGTGTGAATCATCGAGTATGGGAACATCAGAGTGTGGGAGATACATGAGCGTGTGGGAGATACGTCAGAGTGTGGGGAGATACCAGAGTGTGGGAGTAATGAGTCGTGTGGAGATACGTCAGAGTGTGGGAGATACTAGAGATGTGGTAGATACATAGAGGTGTGGGAGTTAAATCAGAGATTTGGGTGATACATGGAGCGTGTGGGAGATACATCAGAGTGTGGGAGATACATCAGAGTGTGGGAGTACATTAGAGTGTGGGAGATTACATAGAGTTGTGGGAGATACATCAGAGTGTGGTAGATACATCAGAGTGTGGGAGATCATCAAAGTGTGGAGATAGTCCAGAGTGTGGGAGATACTCACGAGTGTGGGAGATACATCAGTGTGGGAGATAATAGAGTGTGGGAGTATACATCAGAGTGTGGGAGATACATGAGCGTGTTGGAGATAATCATGAGTGTGGGCAGATATCAGAGTGTGGGAGTACATCAGAGTGTGGAGATACGTCAGAGTGTGGGGAGATAACAGCAGAGTGTGGTAGATACATCAAGTGTGGGAGTTACTCAGAGTTTGGGTGATTACATGAGCGTGTGGGAGATTACATCAGAGTGTGGGGATAACATCAGAGTGTGGGGAGATACATCAGAGTGTGGAGATACATCAGAGTGTGGGAGATACATCAGAGTGGTGGGGAACTAGAGTGTGGGAGCTCATCAGAGTGTGGCGGAATACATTCAGCAGTGGTGGAGATAATCAGAGTGTGGGAGATACATCAGAGGTGTGGGAGTACATAAGAGTGTGGGAGATACACTCAAGAGTGTGGGAGTACATCAGAGTGTGGGAGATACTCGAGTGTGGGAGAATACATCAGAGTGTGGGAGAATACATTAGAGTGTGGGGAAGATACATCAGAGTGTGGGAATACATCGAGTGTGGAGATACATCAAGAGTGTGGGAGATAATCATAGTTGAGATCGAGTGGGAATACATCAGAGTGTGGGAGATACATCAGAGTGTGGAGATACTGTCAGAGTGTGGGAGATACATCAAGAGTGTGAGATTCGTGAGTGTGAGAGATTAGTCAGAGTGGTGAGATACGTCAGAGTGTGGGAGATACAGTCAGAGTGTGGGGGTACATAGAGGGGGAGACTTCGTCAGAGTGTGCAGAGATAGCGTCGAGTGTAGGGATCGTCAGAGTGTGGAGATACATCAGAGTTTGGAGACGTCAGATTGGGAGTCATCAGAGTGTGCGGAATACTGCCAGAGTGTGGAGTCACGGCCAGAGTGTGGGAGATACGTCAGCCCGAGATCAGTTGAGGGGATTTATCAGCTCGGTAGAACAATTTGTGCGAATGTGGAAAGTCTTGGTTTGTGTGCCAGTCAACACTTTTCCTGTCCTGTTACATACATGTCCATAAAAGTACAACTTAGTAAAGCAATAAAGGTCATGTAGTAACTGTTTCATAAATATCTCCTCTAGTGTTTTGTTGTTCTTGTGACTTTCATGTAAAATGTATGCACTCGTACCTAATTCTATAAGAGGAGGAATTCACGAGACTTAAATAGACTAACAGCATGAACAACAAATAGTTTCATTTTGCGTCCAGGGTCAAACAAATGATGATAAAGTACATTAGATATCAATACATATTTACATTCACAGTACAGTTTGGGTTCCATGAATATTTAACCACAAGACTTAGCAGGTAATCAAATGATTTTATCTATTTGGACACTTGTAGATTCAGTATGGCAGAAAATCATTACTAGTATTTCAATGAGGGATTGCGTAAGAATCCAATATGTCAGTTGTTGATGTAGAGATTCGGGTCTAGGATAATTGGTATGATGTAAAGGCAAAAATAATGAACAGTGATCAATCTCGCAAGTCCCAAATAGAATACAAAAACAAGAGTTTGGCAAACACAGACCCCTGGGCACTACGAGGTGGATCAGGTGTCTAGAAGGAGTAAGCATCCCCTGTTGACCGTCACACCCGTCGTAAGCCCATTGTCTTAATCAGGTAACGAGAAATCCGTGGTCAAATCAGTGTCTGAAAAAATAGTTTATTTTTGGCTGAGTTTTGGAATTACGCAAAGCATGTTCAAATGTCCGTACATAAAGTATGAACCAAATTGGAACACCGTCCTGACCTTATTCATGGTTCATTTATTTTCATGAGGTTTTTTTCTCCTGCTTTTTACCACCAAAATTCAATTTTTCCATGTTGCATTCAAGTAGTTTTCAACATAATGATTTTGAATAACTCTGTTTACCTGTTCAAGATAGAAATCTCATGGCAGATGTGACCGTTCAAAATGGGATGTTTACTCCTCCTACATGTATGTACTTAATTCCATTTCTGGTGTGTCCAAGGGTCTGTGTTTGCCTTTCTCTTATTTTGTTTTATTCTTAATGAGATTTATGTGATTGATTACTACTGGGTTTTTTATTTTCACTATTCATTCATTTGAAAGAAAAAAGTGTATATCACCTGTAAATAAGTCATGATTCGTCATTTAGAATATGATATATGTATAAACGTTCTTATGTAATTGTTCTGAATCTTTCTATGTTATTTTGGATGTGTTTTATTATAAAAATTGTATAGAAAGGGCGGATTTTCCTCCCGGAGTGAAATAGTTTGGGTTCGTTATAAGATCATTAAGGATGTAAATGGTACCCTGTTGTGCTATCTCTTCTCTCGGACCAGTCGATTGCTCAAGTTTGTGTATAGCACCAATCAACGGGGGGGGGGGGGGCACAACCACACACACAGCCACGCCACCCACAGCCCCACCACGGCACACCGGCCACGGTATAAGGATGGATATTCCGTTCAATACGTTTACAAATCCTAAATCTAATTAAATGTGGGCTATTCAGTTTTCAGGCTGTTTTCCATCCTAGCTTGGATGACCAGGAATACTAGTATTGATGCTAACACATTTTGACTATCACTCTCACACTACCATGAACAAACAATTCAATACAGTCTGAAAGTAATTTGATATCATGACACAGCATCATTGCCCAGTGAAACATGTATTAATGTTGTGTCAGTCATATCAATCACCTTTCAGACCCTCTAACTGTACAATATTACCTTGGAACACTTATTGGTTTATCTGCAATGATCAAATGCAAACCCCCACCGCAAGGACCAACTCATTTCCTGACTATGGGGTGGGGTGGGGTTGGGATGGGGTGTAGAAAACGCTTATCTGTACCGATGTACGTATAATGCCCCCTGACCTCTATAGTACAGAATACCATAGCTCAAACATGAATTACATTCAGATCAGAAACCATGTTATCGGTCAGATGGGTATTAAATTTCTGGCGGTCAGACAGACGCTGTACAGAGTGATAAATTGAGAATGAATATCACACCTCCATGCAGACCCGTGGGTGGAATCAATGCAATGCTAGTATACCACAGTTACAATTTATCGATGACCATTTTTATTGCAGTATCAAGATATTCCTTCTTGCAATGGGGCCATCTTAATCTTTGTTTCCAGTTTTATCATATAATGTACCAAAACTTATTGGTTAAACCAGCACAAGTTCTTTGAGCAAATTTTTGGGATGAAGTCGTAAACATTCTATGCCCTCAGAATGGAAAATTCAGGGGCATATAGTTTTTGTTCTGTCTGTCTGTCTATCTGTCTGTGACAAAAAACTTTAAACTTGGTCATGTATCTTTTACACCATAGTAGGTAGACTTCATATTTGGTAAGTGTATTCATTGTGGCATACCTTTCCATTAGTACTAAACGTTTAACTTTGTGACCCTTGCATTGACCTTTGACCTACTTTTAGATAATTCTAATATGTCATATCTTTCAAAGCAAAAGTTACTGCTTTCATAATCTGTGCATTTCTTGTGAACGAACCCTTTTATTGGTACGATATTTGTTGACTTGGTGACCTTAACATTGACCATGGACCTTGTTTTTTTACCTTAACATTGACCATAGACCTTGTTTTTTGACCTTAACATTGACCATAGACCTTGTTTTTAGAAATTAAAAAAAAAACNGACCTTAACATTGACCATAGACCTTGTTTTTAGAAATAAAAAAAAAAACTTTAATTAGGCCATATGTTTTACAGCATAAGAGGTACAGCTTTTATATCGGGCTTCAAGACCATAAACGGACAATAGACTTAAGTCTAAATCTGAAATTCAGATAACTTTTGAAATAATTTTCATAAATAAATTTAATTTTCAATATATTTTTCAAAAGCCTCAAAATTTTTAAACTGCTGTGTTTGAGAAATCTTAAGATCAAACGTTTGACTGAAAACTATTCTCGGTTTATGGTCTTGGGGCCTCAGGTATGAGTCTTCCTTTTTTTTTCATTTCTTTGACCACGTGACCTTTACATTGTTGTTTGGACTACTTTTATAAAATTTTAACATAAGCTATATCTTTTAAACCAGAAGGTATTGCTTTTAAATTTAGCGTGTGCACTTCTTGTGAGAAGACCTTTCCATTGGTACATGTACCAAATTTGTTGATCTTCTTAAAAGTTGAACATAATGAAATTTACATCGCATTCTCAGTATTGTTTGCTGCAAAAGTCTCAACCACAATGTCTTACAGTTCCACTTTGTTGTAATCCGAGGGCATCAGTGTTTCACAAACACGTCTCATTTTGTTTAAGTGTCAAGATAAAACGATATAAAAAAGGAAAATGATATCATCCAGATATTGATAATGGCAGTGATTTTGAAATAATGCTATTCTAAATTTCTGACTTTCGAAATAATGATTCTTTAAGAAAATTTCGCAATGAGTGATAAATTTTGAATATGATGTCCCAATTCTATCTCACAAACTGGCATTATTGCGTCAATGCCGAATTACTGGAAATATATGAAAACTTTTTACGTCTTAAAAGCATGTATTGAGTAACTGCCAGAACTTTAATTAGCAATAAGGCTGGGTTTTTATATCCCGGAGAAGGTGGTTGATTTATACTGCAATGCCAAGCGTTTTGCAAATTGATTGCGAGTCTGAGGAATTATGAAGATTCTGATAATTGCTATGCACGACAACGTTGCCATAACAGGGTTCAATCATGGTGGCGGAGAAATGGAACGTTGATAGGTCTGTTTGCTCTGTGATATTGATACACGGACTTATGATTGGGTAATTACTTATCATACAGACAGAATTCAATCGTTGGACAAAGTTACAGGACTGATAATATTTTACAAATGAGTTGGAATGGGAACTTCCCGTTTAAGTGCTTCTACATCGCCTTGAAAATTAATTCGTAAAACAATAATCGCAGAGCGAGGAGGAAGAGAGAGGAGAGATGAGAGGAGAGACGAGAGAGAGAGAGAGAGAGACGAGAGAGAGAGAGAGAGAGAGGAGAGAGAGAGCTATTTTGAATTTCTTAAATTTCCGGCTCTTTTCATGTTTATGAATGGTGAATGTTTACATATCTAGCTAATATTCGTAATGTTTATCATTAAATTCTCCTTTTTTGATGTCAAGTGAGTTTGAAGTGTCCATGTCAATATTATAATGTGATAAATGTGGGGTTAAGAGCTGGCCACTTAATTTTTATTATTATAGTTAAAGCCTAGTCAGTCATTTTGGCCATAGGACATGACTTCTTGATTACAACATACCACTTTGTAAAATTAATTAGCAAATTATTTAGCAGAAATCATGAAGCGACAGGACAGATCACAAAGCGGGGAGTGTGTTTTCCATCACATTAATTTTCTCTCTCTTCGTATAGAATCATTGCAGGTTTAGAAAGACCTAGGTGGCTACCACATATGTTATCCGTCTCATGCAAGGGTCTGAAATGCAAATTAAGATTTCCAAATAAATAACTCATTTTGTTGCCTATATCAATGGGGTGGTTGTGATTTTTTTTAAACAAAAAATTTCCTTATATACATGTAAAACGAGGATAAAATTTTACAACATATACCCAAAGTAGGAAATTTACATGATCTGATTGAGAAAGAAATGAATACAGTAGTTAGGGGGGGGGGACCTTTTTGACCACCATAGTTTTAAAGGTCACTCATAGGATACGGACATTCTTATTCCAATACGAACATCATTGAATACTCCACAACATATAGCAAGTTTGTTGTGTAATGTTTCAATTTTATGAATAGAGCAACATATTACGAACAAGTGTTGAAATAACTCAGAAACAAATTTGGAAATAAACATTTCGTTATCTTATTAACCATGGACAGATTACTCTAGACAAAAAATTAAAGAAAACTATTTTCCGATTTTCTTTTATTTTTTGTTTTTATCTGTTTATCTTTTTATTTTTTAAATAATTTATTGTTAGTTTACAGTAAACTTTTTAAATCATTGATTATCTAATATTGTTGTATTGTATAGCTTATGCTGAAAAGGTACAATTATTTGGATCTCTTGGACATTGTGTAATACTTTGAGGTGAAGACTTTGATTCTATGATCGATATAATTCTGCCTAGCTGAGGTGAAAGGCTTGGTTCATATATGCCTTCTCCATCTCTGACAGCGATTTCACCGATAAACTGATTTCTCAAGGGTTTATATATTATTAAGTGTTTACTAAACATGGGTTGAGTGACAGGCCATTAAAATCATCCGTGAAAGATGGTAGATGTTTGCTAGGTATACATGAATTTGTATAGACCAGTCTAATCCTATTGAGTGTCTTCCTTTACAGAAAAGAAATCAGAACATAGTGCTCCAGCGAAAGAGGCGTCACAGGTAGACATTGCGGAGACAGGAGGTGCTAAAACGGATTCTGATCCCAAGGATGTGACGGAAAAACAAGAGGAATCCACTGATAAAACAGAAAATCTAGACAATTCCGAAGGACCAAAAGAAGATATTGAAAGAAAAGAGGTTGAAAACCCAGTCGAAAGTGAAATAATTCCCGAGAATAATCCAGAAAAAACTGAAGTTGAAAAATCAGCAGAAGACAATTCTCCCTCGATGGAAGGTGAACAAGAAGCGGTTGTGGCGAAAGAAGGAGAGCAGGCGGTGGCCGAGGTGAAGGAAGAGAAAAACGAAGAGACGAAAGAGGAGGAAAAGAATGGCGAAAAAGAGGCGGCAAATGAAGCTTTATCTGAAACGGCTCCGATAGAGGAAACAAAATCAGAGGTGGACCAAAAACAGAAAGAGGAAGAGGAAACGAAAAGGAAGGAAGAGGAGGAGGAAGAAAGAAAGAAAAACGAAGCAATGGAAGAAGAGAAGAAGAGGAAAGAAGCAGAGGAGGAACAGCGACTGAAGGAAGAGGAGGCAGAAAAACTGAAGAAAGCGGAAGAGGAAGAGAAGAAAAGGGCGGAGGAAGAACAAAGATTAAAGGAAGAAGAGGAACAGGCGAAACTCAAAGAGGAAGAGGAGAGGAAACAGAGAGAGGCCGAGGAGGAGGAAAGGAGGCGAAAGGAAGAGGAAGTATGTATATTGTAGTATCAAAAGTCACATACACATGAAGAGCTTTGACATGTATACAATATAATACTGTACAAAGTTTATAATCATTAGTTGAGTGAAATACGACTTTATTGCAGTTTTTCCATACAATATATGATCCTTTAACTTTATTAAACTATAAGTTTACTTAAAGAAAGTTGTAGGTGGTGATATGCATCTGCTCTCTCTTCTCTCTCTCTCGTCTCTCTCTCTCTCTCTCCTCTCTCTCTCTCTCTCTCTCTCATGTAATTAAACACTGCAATGTACTCTTAGAAGTATAGTTCAGTATATCATTGGTTATATGTCACAGACGCAAGGTGTCCAAATACACGTATTCATTGCGAGAACGTTATACATTCATTAGTATCTGACATTTCATATCAATTTTAATAACCACCTGTGTCACCTGAAAAAAAAATAATAATATGAAATTAATCCCCAGGTGTCCAGGGGAGATTTATCTACGCACAAAATTCATTTAATCTCCGAATAATTTCCATATCAGTCAGATTGATGCTAATATGACGCAGATTTGATTAGTTTACCCCGAGAAATCTTTCATAAGAAATTAGGCGTCTTAATTAAACGCTTCTTCATCACATCTATGGATAACCCACACAACCATGCATGTTCATGTTGCAGTCTATACCTGGCAGTTATTTGCGTTGAGTAACTTAAAGTACTAGTAATATTGATGTAAAACTTGATCACTTAGAGTAAAACGTTTCTTGCCAGATCAGAATTATTACATGTACAATAATCCATGTTACTTTCTGATTGGGTACTAGTACCGGTATATGACCCATTTAGTTTGATCGTAAAATTATTTTTGTATGTAACCTATTATCTAATACTAGTATTTGATACATCACTGAAGGTAAAATTAACTTTTGCGGGATCATATATATACTAAGTTTAAGTCCACGTGACTTTACAATGGATTACTACTGCGCGCCTGCCGAAAACACGGTCAATATACCCACATACTCCCGATCAATAGTTGATGGTTAAATACCAACTACGCAAGTTTCGATATGTGGAGGAGCTTTCTCCCTTTATGATACTTTCGTACGTACATGTAGTACATGTAAGCCGCGAAACCATTAGGTCGAAAAAACAAATTTAAAACAAAACACGCCATAGGATGTAGGTTCAACAATACACCATTATTCATATATCATGGCTTAGTTCGATCATAGAACACATAATTAGCGAGTTGAGTGCGCACGCCTGACTTACTTCCCGACTTTTAGTGCGCATGTTTGGTTACTAAAGTTCAACA
>CAJDSM010040700.1:62-20103 GCA_903981925.1 Ostrea lurida
GAGAAAGATGATTTAGAGGGTGCAAATCATGTTAACTATCCAGCTGTGTTAGATAATCACCGAGTCTCCAAAATAGAATGCCAATAGATACGAGACAAAACGGGCCAATAACCAGATTCCATTAGTATAAAAGCTGAGAGAAGAAACGAATGATTTATTGGTAGATATGTATGTATAGGTCAGAAGATATCACTAAAACAGTGATTGCATTCACATTTCGCTAGGTCAACAAAGGATAAAGAGACTTACACAAGAATACGAACGTCTGGCGATGCAAATATTCCAGCCAGTAGGTATCGTCATGAGGACTACTACCAGAGGTGAGGAAATCAGAGATGATCTATATGGTAGGCAGCTAAGCATCTGTCTTCACTGTGACGGACCGGTTATAAAACACCAACATGCTACTTGTTGAGTTAGCCTGATAGATAGCCTGAACAAAGAATCTAAAACGGAGGCAATTCCTTGAGTTACATTAATCAGTGTTTGAAAACGGCTTAATCAAACTAGAGGACTATTGAATTATTTACATGTTTCAGACATGGCATTATAAATTCAATTGGTCCATACCTGTATACTAAATCGCTATACAATTTAATTTGTAATTGCACCTCGAATGACTAGAAGTAAATGGCGAATCACATTGCCTTAATCGGAGGCATATCATCGAAGCGAATTAGCCGAACACACTCTTCTCTGCATCAACACCAGGACTTGTTTGTAAGTAGACTTCTCCACCGCCTCTCCTATAAAATGGCAACTAGATCATCGGCAACACACAAAAGCTCTTGCAATATCGATGTATAGAGGTTGAGTAAGAAATACAGTTACAAGTTTCCCATTTGAATATATGTGGAAGTTTGTGTACTCAAAAGATTGACGAATCTGAAACGGTTCTCATTGAGTGCATGATAAGCTTTAGAGTTTGTTACGTAATTGTCGTTACATGTCAAAAATGAGCTCATGAGTTGAATATATTATATTATCCGAAGTACAAAACATTGCTCATGGACTAACACTCTCGTTTCGCGTGTCGCCTGTTTATGTGTTCGACATTGTCTATGTGTTAACAAATCAGAATTGTCCTACGCTTGGGATATATTTGACACATCGGACAAATGTATTACCATTTGAATTGCTAAACAGTATGAACATGAATCAACTGGATAAGAAGAGTTTAAAACGTTTGGTCTAATATTATGAGAATGCCGATTTAAGGATGTTGTAGGCTGAGCTTTGAGAACAACTGCGCCAGGACGCTATCACTAAGTACAGCTGAAATGTAACTGGAAATGTTGTCACTTGGAATGCTACTGAAATGGTCACGTGAAAGGTGGGACTTCAGATAATCAACCTACAAAGGAAGGTCACTTGTTACATTCTGTAACAACATCGTACACTTGATAAGGGGTACTGTAATGGTCACTTGCGAATAGTAAACTGAATGGTCCTTAGGAAACTTGACTGATGGTCACTAAAGGTGAACGAAATTGGCACTTGGACAACTGTACACAAATCCATCACAGTGAATAGACTGTATGATAGGTACGGATGGTGACTGAAAGGTGATTGAAAAAGTGCAATTTTGAGCTCGAATAATTCAAGTGACCAATTCAAGTCACCTTTCATGACCTTTCAATCCATCTGAAAGGTCACTGGAGAAAGAGTGCGACGTTTCGAAAATCCTGTTGATAAGATTCTGTTTACATGATTCAAGGATTCACAGGCTGCCTCTAATCAACATCTCATAATCAACGCCGGTGCTAGTCCGACTGGCACATATTGCATAAAATTGCGAGATGAACGCATTTAAAGTAATAATATATTTTTCAAATAGCTATATATAAGCAGAATTCTGAAACACTTGATAATCTAAAAATAAACGTACAAGGTCATAAAGACCTACAAACTTTAAGCTGACCAGTCTGCGTGTTCACACACATAGCTTGTGGAAGCAAATCAATGCTAAACCAGTTGTTGTTAACCAAACTTCAATGGCAGAACGTTCATCATATCTTAGGTAAAGCTAAGCACTTAAAATATTGAGTACTGGAAAAGAACGTAACTATGGAAAGTTCACTACAAAAGAGGTAACTTTACATGTGAAAATTTCCTTGGTCGTGGCTACCTCATTAATTTCACAATTTCATATTGCAACTACCACTTTACTGGCCTGTGCAGAATATATAGTTACGTCTTTCAAACAGTTTGAGACACTATATCCATGGGCTATGATTTCAATATCTATTGTGCGAAGTTGTTTGAAACCCTCGTCATCGCAATTGTGCTTTAGAGTAAGCATACAATGGAAGATATGTGATAGTACTTCATATGATATGGTACCTCATGCGGCTGTAAAGAACGCTATAGGCATCAAAAGTTTATCTGTGTTAACATCTCAAGTTATACTTGGAGGTAATGCACACAGAAAATTTATGTAACTCGCCCGCTGTTGTAAATCGACGTAAACCAATACGTACAAAGGGTCGCTAGCGACTCTAATTCATCCATATTGTAGCTTAATCAGTTGAACCAAACCCTATTCGTTGATTTTGCAGCATATCAGGAGTAAATAAAGCGTGGAAAGAACTGTACATTACTGGATCCAGTTCCAACTGTTCTGTGCATCCAGATAATAAGCTACAACAACACACAGCGACTGTTGGAGAAGGGTATGTGAGTCAGATCTTTCACTTTCACAACAATTGCTTCCCGATGCTCGTTGGGGGTTGCAGTTCGTGCCATAAAATCCGTCCCCACACACTGGCTAGAAAGTAGGAGCATAGTAGCAACGATGAGTATTAACAAAAAAATGATGGTTCATATAACAATGTAAAGATAATTTAGTTTTAAGAGCTATTAAAAGACTGAAAAGATAAAATGAATTGCTGAAATAATAATTGACCTATTATTCTACAAAGATTATATTATTATACAGATGAGCAGTCAGGTGTTCCTTCGATTTTACAAGGTCAACCCAGAAACTCTATTGATTTCATGAAGGAAATAGATTAAATGCAAATTTCACAGATCGCATGCTAAGAAGTGATATGCCACCTCCTTTGGTAGAATGCTACATTAAAATTTAAATCTACGTTATAACTTTGTTTAATTAAATTGAGTATTTTAGAAACCGAATACATTACAAATATTAGATAGTTAGAGACACTTTATGACTGGACAAGATTGATCCAGAGAAAAGGGCGAGTATGAGATGAATACTTCCTCCTCCAATGTGCACCTAACTAAACAATAGAACACAATGCTCTTCGTCTTGATTTTGGTAGATCAGAGTTCGTGTTGCTGCTCTTAGAATTAAAACGCAACGAAGACACACTATACACCCCTCGCCTGATAATCTGTTGCAGATGGAAGTGAAATCATTTTGGAATATACAGGCATCAATAGTTTCTGATTCGACAATTACTTAAATACTTGGAGTTTGCTTCTACTGGATGAAACTCGCATGCAATTCGAGCCATTTAAATATGTTATAAACATATACATAGTGAATAAGAGGCAGTCATGTAAATGTACTAATTCGATCTGTGAAATATGCTTGTGCTTATAACCACTTGTGGAACTTTGTGTATTGTGTGGCACTAAAAACGACTAGAGAGATACGATTTCTGTCTGTTATACATGACTGTAGTACACATGTCTGAACGAAATGGGATATATGATAAATAGGCACGAAGAAACTAAATAGAATTGATCACACGAAATTAACTAGTATATTGTGTATCGATAGGCGTATGAACACGGTGCGATCATCATAATCTTGATTGCGCTACTTCCTCGATTTTATATATTCCTGAACAGTCAAAGTCGACCCTTTCTTTCAGAAGAAGAAAAAAATATGCCTCGTAAATCAAACTAGCTTGGAGTTTTGCCGTCTGTGAGGATATTTACATACCAACAGATGGAGTATGACGGTCGGTCCAAGTCTTCACAAAATTTTTGGCTCCCTACGAATAATGTTATCCACTCACGATTCGCAATCAATTAAGCCATTACCGACGACTACATCACAGTTTTGAGCAAAGAACTGGCAGAATAAAATAGTTCGCTGCATCTAAAATTCCGTGTATAACTATTGTCACAGGTCGCATATGTGTATGATTTCTTATCAGTATCAATCAAGTATCTAATCATGCATAAACTCTTTTTTGCTCTGCAGAGGAATGAAGCAAACTCCATCGCAGGGTTTGGTTGCTATGTAAAAATTACAGCAACAAATGATCCGAAGGTTTATAACTGTAGTACAATCTTCTAATGACGAAGGTGAAAGAGGTCACTCAGCACAACAAAAAGCATAACAATCACCGACGAGCTGGTTTGGAAATTCAAATTCAAAATTGGACTGCGTTGTCTGGTTTAAGTAAAGACATTGTTCATCTGTGATCCTCGGGTGTAATCAATGTGAAAATGTTACTTGCTTGAATAAGTAACTTCATGGCTCGGCGGAAAACTCTATTGAAATTTATATATGGAATACATTACTTTTCAGTCATAGTGGAGGTCAGGAAATATTCTTGTAGATAGAATGTATGAATATGAACCTTTTTGGATGAACCCCATTATAATGGCTTGCGCTTCAAGTTCGCAGAACTGAAATGTTAACGATGTCATGGGAGCTTAGATACTGGGAACTCGTGAGGAATGTCATTGTAAAAATATATTGGCGACTAGGCCAGAACATTGAAGGTAGAGATGAGTGCGACTATACGGTTTTTCCGAACACAAATAAACGATTATAATCGATATATTTATAAACTCGGAAAGATAGATAAACCATATACATATTTCTCTAATTGTTCTGGATAATAGAAAATACCGAAAAATTAAGTGGTCGTTGCTCTTTGAAGCATTTTGAATAACCTCCAAAAGCATATTTCTAGTGAGAATCAACCGCATGCAAATTACTGGGTGTATATGGTACGAATGCGTCGCATTCTGAGAGCACAAAAATAATTAATATTGGTATACCTTCAAAATGGCGATATATCTGAAAGACCGTTGTTTGAAATCTAGTGAAATAATGCACTCTCAAAAATATGAGGACCATTTGCGATAGCAACAGGGTCGCAGGCGCCAAATATATCGTCGAATGAGTGGCGTGAATAGCATGAGGGCTCTAGTGCAGCCCTCCTGAGAGGGTGCTAGTACAGCCGAGAAATGGATTGCACTGAATAGAGGTTTAACTAGTGTCTATCTACTACTGGATGTAACTATTAAACCACTGGGAAGCTTGCAAATCTAAGACGTCGATAATGTACCAGAGTCATGAATAATTCTGCCATGTGGGTATTAATACATTTTATGGAGACTATCACTACTATCATACGATGCAAGAGATGTAATCATATCCTCTGCGCTCAGAGCGAAATTTTGTGGCGTACAGCTACTGGATCTCTTTCTGTACAATCCGTTTGGTTGGGCCCACCTGACTAAAAACTATTGATGGTCACTCGAACATTGATCAACTTTGTTAATTAGTTGTTTATTGATCAATGTAACTTACAAGTCATAAGTAGTTTAGCGAGAATTCATCCAACTATTTGCTCGAGTGTTTATGCACGACCATGTATCACGTAGAGATATAGACGAACTAGGTATTCAGTAGACGCAAACAGTGACAGAGTAATCTTGGCGTGCAAGATAACATTATCGTTGTCTCACCGTATAATGGAGCGATGTAAAGTCAATCAATATCTCACGCAGACTACCGAAGTATGTGGAAACAGTAGAAATCACACCATGACACTTACAGATAATTGGAGGGAAGTCCATAGTTTGCAATCAACCACAAAGATGGGTAGTCATTTTTGAAGAGTAAATGGACACAAAATGGTGTAGGCATGTGGAAATTATTCCTCAGACGCCTAACAAGTGATTTTCCAGAGGCGGAGAAATTACAAGTACAACTTATACTCTGATTAGAACGATCACTGCGCGATAAAAACATCATCAAGATCAAACTAGACAGTGAAATCAATTAACAACTGACGAAGCATCATCACATATAAATCATCAAATCCTTGGTCGAATACGGAAGTGACACACATACCACACCGTATCAGAAATATAGTGATAGTAATAACAGCAAGGGAAATATTACGTATGATTATTATCAGAGAATCAAAATGTAAAACCAGAACCTATGTCAACACACCGGAATAAATGTCTATATCAGAGGATTACATCGTCTAAAAACGTCCTAAACATAATTGGGAGTTGAAACATGGATAGGGGATAAGAACGCAATTGCTTAGCATCCTCATTATCCTCTAACCAGGGAAGAATCTAAGTAATAAGAATCAAGACACAGGAGTGGATTTGGGTCGCTAAGCCAGATCTCAATCTGACTGTCACATATAGTTCGGCAAGCAAACACGCAACACCACAGACGACGCGAGCTAAAATCGCACCGTCACAACCGTCATATTGATCCACTTCAGCTGAGATGCAACGGACATTACACGAGTGATTGGTGTGTACACAAACGTGTTCTCGTGTTGGTAGCAGATACTCACGTAGCAAATATGGTTCAAGTAGAAGTACTGAACATGTTATCATCAGCAGGTCGTGTAGTACAGCTGATTTCCGTGGCGCGTAGTGTGTACATGTGTGGCTACAAGGTAACCATATTACATTATGCACATCCGAAGTCCTCTAAAAGTAACTGGAGAAGTTTGGAAAACTAAAACTAGTTGTGATTTGAAAACGCTAGGAACTCATAATTTATACGGTCAATTGAAGTCAATTTTCAACTGACAAAATTATAGCAATCGCAAACAGACTTTGGTCTCTTCTCTTTAATAGGGGCTGACATTCAGTGTAGCTATAAATGAGGAGGATTTATACACAATTACCCTCTAATATAATCGTTGTTTGCGAGACGCTGAATGCTATTAGAATAGTATACACGCCTATCTCTTAGATAACGTATAGAAAACGTTGCATTATTTTGAGAGGAGAGTTAACCCTGGTCCGCAAAAAGCGTCAAAAGACTCGAAAGTAAAAACCTAAACGAATATTTGTAACCTAATCCCATAATGAAGTATATGTAATATAAATGATTATCTATTTTGATCAAGGAGATTTAGTAAAGTGTATGCAACATGAGTGATGCGGAACTAGTTACATCTAACAATTTCTATTTTAAAAGTATTTAGTACATTGTATCACGCATCAGGAACTGCAAGATAACGAGAGTAAAAGAGATATGAGAATTGAGTATAATTGTCTGATGCAAGAAATAGTCCTTCCGATACGGACTATGCATGATGTTAATGAAACATAATAATTGAAAAAATGAGATCAATTTATTCTAGGAATAAAGTAGATACACTAAAGTAAATTGCTAGAATGAACATAATGAATATAATTGATAATCTTTCAATAAACCTATCACAAGGTGATCTTATCTATCTTTATTGAGTTTTAGCTCTGAGCGTTGTTGAAGCATTTGCACACATTTCATTCAGTTTATCCAGCATATATATTAGACGATGTTATGCGAACTACTTATTTATTTACAATCTATCTAATCAACTATTCCATTAACTTAATCACAATTATGTACCATTGTCGTATGTTACTCAAATACCAAATATACCCGAGGCAAGCACGATATAGAAAGAGACTACAAGGACCACAGAAATCTGACAAGATCTGCTTCATATGTACAAGAGTGTGCATGTATTTTTACCTAAATTTAGGATCTGCTCTTTAGAGTTAGCTCATGAAGACAGACTAATACATATTATTATTGTAAGTAAAAGTGACAGATGACTTTGAGAGCACCTATTTGATGCAGGCCGTCAAACACACCTTATCCACTTATTTCTAACTGATAAGTCATATTATATATGAAAAGCGGGACGCAATTACAGCTTCATCCATCGTGCATAACTTCTCGCGTATGATTGTTATCGTCTGTGCAGTACTGCAATTTCCATAATACAGCCAAGAAGCACAGCAGTACTGCAGTATGGGTGTTGTGAGTAGTCTTCTTCTTTAAACGCGTAAGATTCGCACCCTACGACTCAACTGAGCTTAGAGATTTACTGAAAAGGTTTGAAGTATTGCAGAGGGTCAGTTTATTTTATTTGAATCGAGGCAACGAACTCTCGTTTATCATAAAGGATCCAAGTCATTTCGTCGTTAGTTGAGACATTCTAGCGGGTCGTTCTACTAGTCACGTTTAAAAAGGCATGACTCATTCGTAAATTCGCTTAATGCGACTTGTATACACAAAGGTATCAAACATATAGTATGCTTATTACTCAGATCATTAACCATTATTCGTATTCAGAGTTAAACCAATGCTGTCTTATTATGATGCATTGTCATCATGAATTCCTCCATTACTTGTTAAGAGATTTGACCGTACGTTTTCACACGGATAATGACTGACCGGACTCCGTTGATCCCTTATTCTGTACCTACGCGAAGCGATCACTGGGCGGCTGCTAGCGTGAGCCCGGCTAGATCAGAACCAGAGTCAGACATTACGGCGCCTATGCTCATGGACACTTCCTCCTAGGCACGCTGTGAATCCTACCTTCGCTTTGTCGGAGGTTCCGTGTTGTCCAAACCACACCTCTGGGTGTCCGAATGTGTGGCGTAGAATTGACCCATGTCTCTTGTTTTTTGTGATATTATGATACGTTTATAACTACGTAGTTACCTTACGAATTTGGATCACTATGTTGTTCGTCTTTAATAACTATTCGTTTGCTTTATACCATATGAAATGTAAACAATGAATATGTTAGATCATTATAGGCGCAAACGTGATTCTATGTGTAGTAGTTGTGCGTCAACATAACGTATTATGATGTAATCAATCAGAGTTTTACTTATCTTTACAATCGTAAAATATATCGCTACTGTAGAGAAGCTAGCATACGCGCGGCCTTTGGAGATTTAGAGAAAGCGTTCAAGCATCGTGAGTATATACTAACCCTACATAGATCGCTGCGGTTTCCAATGTCTAAAGGCGTATACTAAAGTTGGTCGAAAAAGTCTGGCCTATTTCGAGATCTCTTCAGAAATGACGTCAAATCACTATATCAAGAGAGCTTCGCCGTGTATCATCAGCTGTAGGTTATCGTTGGCACGATAAAAGAATTCCCTTCCTGCTCAAAATGGAGAGCCTAGGAATAATAGCGAGAACTATGAGCATATAATGGTCACTAAATTGCAAAGATATGACTCGCACCCATTACCACCGTGGCTAAATTTCTGTGCAGTCCATGACGTCCTCCATTTATCATCATAGTATAAGTCAGAAACAAGTATATAACTATCTCTGAAGAGTTGATTAAAAAAATAACATGTCTGGAATCATCTTCTAACAACAAGTCACATTATGAACAAACAATCGAGATGGTATGGTTGGTACGAATCATTTTGCGTATCGAGACGCCTTGGCACGGTTATACGAAAAAATAATATAGCTGTATTGTGAAGGACGACTGCATGTTTCCATACTCCCAATGCGCCTACAATTCGGTGATCTAAATTCTTTATGAACTTTGATTTAACAATTCTAATAACTCAATGGAGTAGCATGTGGTCAAAGGGGAGTATGTATAGCTATTAGGCTACATCCTTTTAGTGAGATCCTGGAGAGTTGTTCACTGACACAAGACCCAGTGAGACACCCCATAGTCAGCCTGTAGACTAAATAGATAAAATAGCGATCGAGTATCACCCTTCAGTAATTAATCGAGTATTGGAGCCTAATGAAGTATCACGATAAGATAGGAGAAATGACAGTTTATTACCTCACAGACAAGTCCAGAGGTCCCTGCACAACAAAACAGGCTTGCAGTGGATTCCCAAAAACGATTGACACTGAGTAAAGTTGATCTCTTAATAAATGTTCACTAGAACTCATATATTACCAATAGTACCATTTTATGAGGCAAGAACCGGTAGATATCAGAGATAGCATTGACATTATCACAAAAGAGAAAGAAATCTCTAGCGGTGGACTTTAAAGATCGATATTTCGATATATTGCACACGATGTTTTATCTATCAATATTAAAACATGGCGAAGATGTAAACAATTGTATCAACACGGTTATATACATAAGCCCCCCAAACCACATTGCACAAATCGAGTGTAGGGCAACACGGACCTCACGCGAGACAAACCTGGAACAGAGAAGCTGGTGTGCCATGGAGGATTTAAGCGCATTCTAGCTTAGACTCTGGTCAACCACCTCGGCCACTTGTTGAGACAACTTGTAGTAGAAAACAAAGTAACACGATGTTAACCCACATACATGTTCAATCTCACTTCATGTAAGAGCATGACAAGTCGTAATACGAAAATTGAGAGACAAATATCAGCATCACATAAATTGATATGTGATAGACAATGTTGTTGAATAGCACACATGGTAGTCATTTATCACATCGCAGACTAGGGATAGAAGATGTGTGAGACAGAAACGAGTGATTGCTCAATTTATAGTATAAAGTCACACGAGCACGCTTACGTCTCGAATAAACATCCTAAGTTGCTCTATGGCTGAGTGAACAATTCATTTACGTTAGCGTTTAGTAACGTATGAGAAGACACTATAGCTTTCACATCAATACTCATTCACATTTATCTCTAGATGATCACTATATGTATGCACCTTGTCATATCTGAATTCAAGCAAAACATAGAGAAGCTCTTACATACAACGTACACAGCAATAACCTGAATGGTGAATAACTCAGTCGCATCATGTAGTCATAACATAAAACAAAGGGAATTTTCTCGCATGATATATAGCAGCAAGAGTCAAGAAGTCATTTCACGTAATCATCATTATATAGCTGTCCAGCTCTCGCTGCAATTAGTAGTCAATATTAGCATTAAAACATTCCCATAACATGGATCAGCCTATCATGTAGTCACAGATTCTCATGATGGTCGTCCTATTATAGCTTCTAGATGAGCTTCACGTACAAAGAGCTAAGTATTCAAGTACTAAATGATGTATCCAATAACTTGAAATGCGTTTAGGAAGCGTATGTGACTGTTAATTCGGATAATACACTGCCAGAGATTAACTTTTTCCTCCTACAGTACAGGATTGTAAGTGAAGAGCATTGGTTGCATTATATATCTCACGAGTAATGTAGTTATCATCACTTAATAGTGGGCTGAACTCAGCATGATCTGCGTGTACAATGTATAGCAATTATCTGGGATCTACGCAATATTCCTGAAAAACGTAGAACACTAAATGACTATACCGCGTACTATTGAGTCATACTCTCCACTGCATACTGCTTCACATGAATCATAGCTAGAAAACAACGACGAGGGCTTTACTTAGCACATATAAAAACCTTACGTAGAGTAAACATTAATGTCTCTTTTGTTTGGCAATAGTCATTGAATCATTATGAGAGATCAGCGAGAAATATACTAACTATCTCTAAGTATTCACTTATTGATCAGTATCAAACGGTAAACGAAAAACTGTCACAGATGCCTTTGTGCCTAGCATCGGTCTGTAACATTTTAGTCTCGGTATAGGTTTATCCAGTTCATGCACTATATGAATTCTCACGTACCATGGCTCAATAATGACATATGGTGTGTGTGCCAATATCGTCACTCAGAGCCGTCAATTCTATTTGCGCATAGCACAAGACTCAATGTCTTCGTGCGTATAGAGTCTAAGAGCGACGACGTTGTTTTTTCTCGAGAGATCTAAGCTGTGCATTGGATATTATCTTGTCTCCATGAACAACTAAGTTGTTTGAGTGCAAGAAATGCATCAGAAAATAGAAAGCGAGGTACTAACAGTTTAACATAAAAGGCTGATCATTGGAAATCGATATAAATCATAGAATATATTGAGAGAGCAGATTATTTATTACAACAGTAACAATATTGTATGTATATAGGCAATAAATATGAGACCTAATCATCTCATCTGAGAGTTCAAGTGTTGCCTCGTCTGAATGTGTCTTCAATAGCTATTGTAAGGGGTTGTCTGGATTCAGTTTATTTTATGTCCCAGCGGTCAAAGGTTATGGGGCATGTCGTGAATAATTGGCCTATATTCAATCCTTGTAACAATTACACCTTTTTTCTACATTACCTTAGTTTTTACCTATTCACTTGCCCTTGGACTTGTATCTCATGGAGAAACAACTTAGAGGCATATGCTTAAATACGCGACTGAACTGGATTCTCTATTTCAGTACGATGTCTTATATATCACAATTTAGAGTAACACTATAATGGTGCCACAAACGGGCGGGTGAGAGGGACCGGATAACAGGAAGCATACATCCTAGCCTAGACACCTGATCACAAACGTTGGTATGATCCAGGGGTCTGTGTTTGCCATTCTTGCTTAAGTATATCGTATTTTTCATTTCAGACCATAGATCCTTTGGTCTTGTACCTATACATGTAGCATACAGATAATCTACGGTAATATCCATGTGGTCGTTCTGCGTGTATATCATTTCCATAGTTGATGTGAATTCATGCTTCAGATGCCGATTATTGACTTCCTTTTAGGACCGTAAACCAGACATATTTATTCACATAGTAAATAAAGATTTTCTTAATAAACATACTGTTCTAAAGAAAGTACAAGATTTCTGTGCAGGGATATGCTGAAATCCCCAAGAGGCAGGGCACAAATGGTACAATCCAAGCGATGAAGAGAGCAGGAGAGTGTAAGAGACTTAGCTTCTTGTCGTTTATCATGAGCCACGGGTAGGAGGAAGGCATGAAGTACGAAGGTAGAAAGAGTTAGAGGAGAGCAAGAAAAGCAGTATATGAGAGTATTCGAATGCAGTAGAGTTCATCACTGCGAAAGTGCATACCATAGAGTTTAGTGTAGCGCGCATGATCGAATCACCTCAGAGCAGAGTGTATTAGTATCATACACGAATGCACCATTGGTACACAGAGTTGCCTTGAGTATAGAGTCTGAGTCATAATTGCGGTGTCTGTTCTCACACAGAACTGACACGTCCTCTGTGACATCAGCAGTTCCTACTATTCTCGGTAAGCAACAGGTTCTCTGTTGATCCGACTTCAGAGAGTGCATCAAATTAATCTACACATTAAGGAGTTCAGCCTGGTAAAGTATGAATGCATCTATAGCATGTACGGTGTTGTCTAAAAATCTCTAAATCCACGTGGATCTACTAACGGAGGGTAGCAACGATAAACAGTTCGAGCTTGCCAAGAGAAGTCGTTTGACACACTGTGAATGAACAGTAGACAGTGTATGAAAAATGTTAATAAAATGAATATAGACTAGTGTCGATACCGAGTTAAGCACTTGGAACATTTTTCAGTGATATCCTTGTGAATTTTCATTGAGTTGCAGATGAGTCTACTGTCATTTTATGTCACTTGAGTAAGCCCACTTATGAGATTCAGTCTCCGTTTCTCACTCTACTTTTTTTACTGCTACTATTGGCTTTTATTTGACATTTTTGGGGTGTGAGTAAATTTCTAGTGAGTTAGCACGGATGACGTATCTATTAAATATATTCATTTGTATATATGAATTTTAGAGGAAATAAATAGCATAAGTATTATCCAACTTTCACGAGAGGAATCTTTCATTTCGCTCTATGTCTTTATATACAGAAGAAAAGTAGTAAAGATTCTTAATATCGAGTATCAAAACATGAAGTATTATCAGTGCACATATATATTAGATCATATTTGAGTAAATGTAACACTAGACGCTTTCACAGAGCGATACTTATTACACAATAAAAACATATAGAAATCAAGCTTTTAGTTTTCCTGCACATTGCTTGCTTAGTATCGACTTCAGACTGTAGTCACTCTCGCTTAAAATATCATCAAAATTTTCAGCATGTTACAAATTTAATGTATGTACACGATATATCATACTAATTCATATTGGGGCTGTCTAGGAGAGCAACACAGTGTAGATAATTATTGATGAGGAGTATCTTTAAATTCACGTGTTTATTGACAATGATAAGGTATATTGAAGTGTTTTATTTGACAAGTGTGTGTAGCTAGACTCTTCAAGCGTGTTATCTATGAATATATTGTATATTGAAAGAATTTAAGTTTCTATATTTTTGAGAGGCTATGAGTGTAATGCTTTCAGTGTGTTCGTAAAATAATAAAATAACTAGTTAAGCAAATTTCAGTGCGTTTTTATAGACGAAGTGTAGTAACGATGATATTCATCTGCATGCTAATCTCATTCGAAGAGTGTCACTGAATTTCAAGTGTCCCATATTCCTAAATCTGAGACATGTAATAGTATGTTATCATGTCTACTCATATTGAGATGAGTGTCATAGCAAATTTCAGCGTCGGAGGAAAATTAGTTATCTATGAGTGGTATAAGTAATTTCTATTGTATTATATAGCGAGGCAGGTGTCATATAATCATGTCAAGTCTAAGATGTATTGTTGAGAATGTATAGAATTTGCATGTATTTGGAGAGTGTGTCCAACCATACAGTTTTACACAGAGGTTTATGAGAGATGCATAATTATCGGAATAAATACTATGTATATGTGGTCTATTGATAAATGTATAAAGAATTTCATGGTTATTACCACTAAGCAATGGAGTGTACGAATTGCAGAAAATTTCTAGTTGAGAATGTATATGAGTAATGCAGTAACTTGATATGAATATGATGAGAAGCGCGCGCAGATAGATTCACAGTCGAGTTTTTAATTAGCACAGATCGTCTTATGAGCGTAATCTGGCTAATGTACTTAACTGTGGTGAGAGATTGATCTGATTGAATATTCAGTTTTTTTCAACTTGAGAATGAAAGAAATTCTATGTATTATTGAGAAGTGTCATGAATTTATCAGTCGATTTTATTAGAGAGTGAGGCAATATGAAATTATGCTAATGGAGTTATATTGATTAGTAGTTATGATTTCAAGGTGAGAGTAGGTTAATATATGTGAGCGATTCTGAGACGAGAATATCGCTATGTTTTATATGTACCTAGCACAGAGTTCTGATCGATCTAGATATTTGTCGAGTATGTGTTTTTATATGTTGAAAATCTAGCCATCAGTAATATGTATCTAGTCAAAAATTGTTATGTGGAGTGGTCAAATAGAAATCCATATTACAGTAGTATCCGAGTCAAAATTTGAGTAGATGTATAGGAATGAATTCCTTCTATGTATTATTACAAGAGTATGTTTGGGGCATAATTAGAATTTCCAGTCGTTAATGAGTATAGTCATAATGTCTAGAATAATTATATAGCAAATTTGTTATATATGTTATAGAGTGTCATCGAAACTATCACAGTCGTTTAAATTATGAGCACGAAATTGATGTATAAGGTGAAGGAATACGGTCTAATTATTTGTTTTTATCTCGACTGAAGGTGTCCAGATTGTAATTTCATTTAGTGATTCTTAATTTGCAAAACGTCACTTACGAATTTAACTGAATAATATGTTAAATGAATCAAGTATATGCAGTGCTAAAAATGAATGGGGCGAGGGATATTTTTAGTTGCCTCGAGAGAAAGACGAGATAGAATATCTCTATTCTTAATTGGGAGTGTCATGAAAACTGGATCTAGGTTGTGTGTATTAGGGAACCTATAAGATTAATATGACAAAATTATAATTATATATTGAGAGTGTCATGAATTGTAGTGTTTTGAGTAGTTTTGAGAAAGGAAACGGAAGTACGGAGTATTTTCTATGTGTATTTTATATGAGACTCGCAGTAAACGAGAGTTTTCAGTTGTGTACAAATTTTTATCTAGAACGTTATAGATCAATTATGAACTAATTGTATTATAAAAAATTATCGTAGAAGTGTCATGAATTTTCAGTGTTTTACTGAAAATTAAAGGAGAAGGGTTCACCTACACTATAATTAGTGCCCATATGTAAGGAATAGCAGAAAGTTGTATGTATAGCCTTTGCTAGTTTTCGTATATTATCACTCTTTGAGAAATGAATAGAATTTCTTTATGAGTGCTTTTAAACTAGTATTATGGAGCAAGAGTTGAAATTCTAATCAAAAAACTTCTCTAGTGGAAATAGTTAATAATGGAGAAGCTTGAATATGATGATTTCATACTAGTCTATAGTATATTGGGAGAGAAGTTGCTACCAAAAAAATGCTATTTTTCAGGTATAGTTTCATGTTGGGCACGATATTATCCATCGATAATATCCTAGATACTTTTCACATAACCTTTCGAGAGGTAAGGTGATCATGTAATTATGCAGTTATATTTTTAACGAATAAACATCTTCACAGTCATTGATTAGCACATAATACTGTACGTGATTCTCGACTGTTTGTGTGAATAGGGCTTCCTCTGTAGCTCTATTGACAGACCATTCAAGTGAGTCGTGCATTGGTGCATTGAATGTTATGTGAGATTGCATCAGAAATTCCCGTAATCTCTCCACTGGTATGGATACATGCGACAGTGTCATATGTGAGAGGGTCAGATGGTAATGTATGATTGAGAATCTATAAGGAGAGTAATAGCTATGTATGGATCATGAGAGATAGACACAAGAAATCTATAGAGATGCTACTCAAAATTGACGCACATATGTAGATATCCTGAAATTTTCTTATGTAAATTCTAGACTTGTAGCAAAGAAATAGTGAGCAGAGAGAAAAATGTTCAAAAGTAATCTATTTGAAGTAAAATCGATATTGAATTTTAAACTATGATATATATTATTAGAGAAGATTGTCCAAAGGAATTTCAGTTGTTTTTATCTGAAAGAGTATCGAATAATGAAACATTTTGTCCAATTAATAAATGATTAGTTGAGAAGTCATGAATGTCAGTGTTTATTGAGAAATGAATATGAAATTCTATCATGTTTTATTGAGAGTGTCATGATTTCAGTGTTTTATTGAAGAGTGTATAGAATTCTATGTATTATTGAGAGTGTCATGAATTTCAGTGTTTAATTGAGAATGTATAGATTTTTTCTATGTATTATGGAGAGTGTCATGAATTCAGTGTTTTATTGAAATGTATAGATTCTATGTAATTATTTGAGAGTGTTAGTGAATTTCAGTGTTTTATTGAGATGTATAGAATTTTACCTATGTATTACTGAGAGTGTCATTGAAATTTCAAGTGTTTTTTAGAATCTAAGAATTGCTTATGTATTATTGAGAGGTGTCATGAATTTAGTGTTTTATTGAGAATGTATAGAATTTCTATCATGTTTTATTGAGAGTGTCATGAGTTTCAGTTTTTATTGAGATGTAAGAATTTCTATGTATTATTGAGAGTGTCATAAATTTCAGTGTTTTATTGAAATGTATAGAAATTTCTATGTATTATTGAGAGTGTCATGAATTTCAGTGTTTTATTGAGAAAATCTATGATTCAGTGTTTCATTGACAATGTATAAAATTTCAGTGTTTTATTGAGAATGTATAGACTTTAAGTGTTTTGTTGATAATGTATAGAATTTCAGTGTTTCATTGAGAATGTATAGAATTTTAGTGTTTCATTGAGAATGTATAGAACTTCAGTGTTTCATTGAGAATGCATAGAATTTTAGTGTTTTACTGAGAATGTATAGAACTTCTGTGTTTTATTGACAATGTATAGAATTTCAGTGTTTTGTTGAGAATGTATAGAATTTCAGTGTTTTATTTAAAGCGTGTAAAGTTTCAGTGTTTTATTAAAAATGTATAGAATTTCAGTGTTTTATTGAGAGTGTGTAGAATTTCTGTTTTATTGAGTGTCTAGAACTTCAGTGTTTTATGGGGAATGTTCAGTTTTATCGCGTGTAGAGGATTTCAGTGGGTTTTTTTTATACAGTATGTGGAAAATTTCGACACTTTTGAACAAATGCAGAAAAATTCAATGTTGGAGACCAACAGTAAGTGATTTGAGACAGATGATATGAAAATTCTTTGGTAAATCTCCATTGAAAGTGAAATTATATGTTTGTTAAGTACATGTATAATGTGTAAATTTGAGTTGATCAAGGAAGACTTTTAACTGAGTATTAATTATCGAACGTGTAATTAGTATTGCTAGTATTTAGTCCTATATATACGATGAAATGAACACAAAGTTAAGTAGTTTCCTAATAACTTCGGTAAGAAATCATTCGGTATGAAGAAACTACTCAGCTTTGTCAAGAAAATGTGACATTGTACATGTATAATCATTTGTTATGTACAGACCATGTTGATACGTTGTTTTTGTGTATTTAAAAAAAATACTATGCGTTCATTCGACCAAGTTTACACACAGAAGCAGAAGAACTGCTTTTGCTCATGCGCGGTCACAGATTTACACCTACCCTAGACAGGTTATAATTTGATCAACATGGTATTTTTTATGCAAGTATATCCATACATTGAGGTATGCTTACACGAGAATATTTTTATACATATAACCAAAATGCTTGCGTATCAGTAAAGCTCATCTTATAAATAAAGCTAAATTTATAAGGAAGGAAACATCTAGATCTATATCAAATTACATTTGTTTATGTATTGATGTTATTTAAACAATAAAATGCTTCTTTGTTGGTTTATTGGGTGATGAAGGAAACTATAGCATTGCAGAAAAAATTCATACTGACCCGCGTTAGCAGGTTATGGATTTTTTTTCTGCAATGATAGTTTCCTTCATCATCCAATAAACCTACAAAGAAAGCATTTTATTGTTTATATTTATATTTTTATGCATTTTCTAAACATATAAAACTAGATTTTGACCTCAAAATTGCTCCATATTTGGTAATGACCATGTGAACATGTGACACTTAAAAACCGGATCCAACTGGTTTGCAACAAACATGCATTTATTGGATGATAAATGCAATATGTCAATTTCAAAGGAAATATAAGAAAAAAGATTCAGTGAATGTAAATATAACTATAAAAAAAATTAAACAGCATTTTATATCATACATATCCCCTAAGAAGACAAAATTTTAGGTTTTATGGATTTTTGGATTGTTGTTTGCTTGTAGTTAGCTGTCATTGTCACTGATTGTTGTGTTTTACATATATTCTTAAATAACTTCGGACTTTTATGTGAAGCGCCTTAGGTTATTTTTTTTAATTATATAGGGTGCTATATAAATGCGCATAATAACAATAATATTATGTGCTGAAAAAATGTTATTAGCGTTTTCTCTGTACTTATTATCACTATTGTTAGTTTTAATCCTTGTAGTTTAATTACCCAGCAATGAGTTTATGATTGGTAATAAATATATTTTTATCTTATGTTACATTATATTTTACAAACCATCCCCACACGTATTTGCAATGATTAACAAGTGAAGATAACAATCAGTGATCGATCTCATAATCCTATAGACCCTGGACACCTGAGCTGCTGTTTCGCTCATCTCAAGAGGAATTTTTAACAAATTAGGTCTCTGTGACCAAGCTTTGCAAAAAGTCTCTACTGAATTAAAAACAGCAGATGGAGAACCATTACAGGTCTATGGTCAAATTGAAATTACATTGTCATTTGGTACTAGGGAATTTGTTTTACCTGTGATTGTGGCAGATTTAGGTGACCTATCTGGTATTTTGGGTTTAGATTTTTTGTCTGAAAATGGGGTCTTGTTTGATCTTGGAAAAGGTGTATTGATTTTCCCTGATTTTGAAGTACATCATTCTACGGAGTGATGAAAGTTTAGCTTGTGCGCGGGTTTATCTCGCTAAAGACAGTCATTCCAGGATCCTCTGAAACATTTGTAGAGGGTAATTTAGGATGTTCTCGTTTCAAAAGTTCTGAGGGTATAGTCGAACCCGACAATTATGATCGTGTAGATCAAGAAATTTTAGTACCCAAAGCTGTCATGGATGTCAAGGATGGTAAAATCCTATTTTCTATACACAATCTTAACCCTAAGCCCGCAACAATCAAGAGAAACACTCAAGGCGACAATTCAAGAGTTTTACAGATGCCCTTGACCTTGTTAATGAACTAGATCCAATAGTGGGCAACGACTCACAGGAGACCAAGTGTTTACCCGATCACTTAAAAA
>CAJDSM010040703.1:362-14367 GCA_903981925.1 Ostrea lurida
AAATGTACATTGCGTATGCCCTTAAATTATTAATTGTTATGAAACTTTAATAAACTCATTCTCATACTTAAATGAAGTACATGCATGCTCAAGATTTTTTTTTTTTGGTATGCTTTGGTGCTTACTCAAAACAAACATACCTGCACATCTACACGCACAACACGGGTCCTTATTGCCCCTGGCAGGACTTTCACCTGCAATTCCAGGGGTGGTCAACGACACCAAATATAACAGGAAGGGAGAAAATGCAACGGACCAGACCAGGATTCAAACCTGCAGGTCCCTTGAATTCTCTACTCAGGTGATCTACCAGCTGAGCTATCTCAGGCCACTGGCGATCGAACCTGGCGACATAGACAAATGCAGTAGCGAATTTGCTGATAATTAATATACAGGGTGTTCAATAAATGATGTTAAAAATTACATTTTTAACTTGAATATTTTTTACTTACCATGCTTTTTACACACACACGCATATTTCATTTTAACACGAAACATCCAACATTTTTATTTAGTGAATATAAGGTGTCGGGAAATTATTGCAGTCATTTAACTCTTAATTGCTAACATGAAAGTGATGAGTGTCACGAGTTTGAAGCTTGTTCAAAAATAGATAATTCTGATCAACAAGGGATGAAAATTGTAAAACACAGTATCTAATACAATATATAATATCAAAAATTCCCTTCAGATGGTAAATGAAGAGTAGCTAGTGATGAAATAAGAGATAGCTAATTAAGGCGAAACTTATCAATGCAGTTAGAAACAAAGTTTGACGAAGACTGAAGCTAGACATATGTGATAGAACCTGAGGACTGTCACAACCGCGATGAATTTATAATTTGAAGTGGAACTTCCACTTAACTGACAACCTAATTTCTCTCTTAACTTTCAGAGAAAATATGGCGGATCGGCCTAACAAGCTGTTGTTGTTTCAACAGGATAGGTAACATCCTCACACATAATGTCTTGGGTGGTTTTTTTTTACACTGGTTAGAGAAATACATTTTTGGGACAGATATTACGTACAGATACACGAGAAGTACGTAAGGCTTGCCGCATGTCACTACCTCGATCTCAATCGTTTGGACTTTTCTACTCGACTCAACGATTGAGGTAGTAACAGCCCCAGAACCACGATGTCAGACAAGCTGGTAAGTAACGGAGACTCAATAAGGAAACATCAATCTTTATTATTGTATTTAGGTGAGTGTCTGTAGTAAAAAATTGTTGAATAGATGTGAAAAGTATCCAAAACATCTTCTCCTCTTGTTGTTGAAGAGACTGTAGTCATTTGAACATTTACTGTTAAATTGGACGTTATGAGATTGGAATATGATAAAAAGATGTGAAATTAAAGATTTGATAAATTGTCAGTTTGTTGATTAATATCATTTAATTTAATTTTCCCGTGATCACCTAGCGCAATTCTCATTGGTTAGAAAACACCTTTTAAGGAAATTTAGGTGATTTTTGCGATCACGTAGCTGGAACACAAGTAAGCCTGAATGAACATTATCTTTGATGTGTGTACGAATATTAAATTGATAAGAATAAGTCTTAATATTTTTGTTCGGGTGGATATGCAGGTTATCACGAGATTTAGACGGTAAACTTTCATCCATGCCGTCTTGTCGCGCAGTTGATGCTTTTACCATCTAAAATTCAGTGATAGCCTGCATCACCCGATAAAAATTTAGATTCATTTCTTATATCTGCTTACATTTGAAAATAAGTTTCCGAAAAATAATTCTTCACAACAATCTAAATGGAAGTCATGTAGTTATGATAAAACTTTTTTCTCTAATCTTAGTCCCCGTTTCTGTTCAATTTGTATTCAAAACGTAACAATATATTATGAAACTACTGTATACTGTAAATAGTGGTATTACGCTGGGGTAATAACGCGTTTTGACATGTTCAAGTCATGTTTCGCGTGGTGAAAATACGCCGGTAACTTAAATATAGTATATAATATAATGTTGTTTAACAATGACGCGCGAGGGAAAATTACGCCGCTGACTACATGACCGCGTAATTAGTCGTAAATTTTTTCCAGGTTCGCACGCGTAAATCGACACTAAGTATCGATGGCCGCTTGTAATGCGCGCTGACTGTTTATATTGGCACAGAGTGAGTTGAGATAATATATAAAAAGTTTTGCAAACTTCAAATTACGGTAGTCATGCTCAGTCAGAGTTTTCCAAATCTCCTGTCAGCAGGGCAAAAGTCTGGCTTAAGTAAACAATGAAGTGTCTGACAGATTCTTGATTATGCCAGTCAAATGTCTGAACACATTTTCCCAATAGTTTTGTAATTCCTTAATAATCTGTTCATACTTTATTTTGGTGTTCTGGAAGAATTGAAAAAATGTTCAGACAAAAAATGTCTGCCTTCCCACATTGTTTGGCAAAACTCTGCTATGCTGACGTATTACCAGATATTACATGTTCGTATTGTAAGTGGCTGAACTTCTGATCTTTATTTTAGGGCCACCCTGCAGCCAAAGTGGACATTCTCGAAAAATTACCAGTGCCCTTCGGACTCGTGAGGTTTGGAGTTGCCCCCGATCACCCAGAAGTCAAGGTGACGTCCGCGATTTCTGTGTGAAATTTAGTGTGTACAATCAACAAGAACTAGGTACACTATTATGAAATCATAAGTCGTAAGAAAGTACAACACTCAATGTAATTAACTCAGGTTTGTTCTTTGTCCTATTTAGAATTTTTCACTTAATATTGAGATTTTACCAGTAGTTGGTGAAATATTGCAAATTATTTAGATATGCTTAGTGCTCAAGGTCATAGCAGTGAAGGGGTTTTTTTTTTTTTTTTTGGCGCCATGATACGAAACCTTCATATTTAAGGTCATATCAGAAAGACCCATAATTCTCATTTCTGCTGAGCTTTTGGTAAAGGAGCAATCACTACCAATGTTCACATCTTTAGGTTTGATGTGGCCATGGCAAGAGCAGGACTTTAGCTCACATCCAGCTTCCAATCACAAAGATTTCACTCTTTCACTGAGCTACCGCGACATGTATATAATATGTGACATACACAGCATGTTTTCAATGATGAAAATATTTTCTACAAAAAAGGCAGTTCTAAGCATATATTTTAGAGTGGATTTGACCCTTGGTCATCATGATCGCACAAGTCACATGTCGGTCAAAGTTTAACCCTAACTTGTAGAATATCGGCAAAGCCATGATTGTCATGCATCGGCTGTTGTCATAGAATGACACCATGACTGCCATTGTTAAATGACGCTGAGTTTTGTCCTTTGTAGAATGTCATTCACACTTTCACCACCACTGCCAGAAACGAGAGGTGTACGTTCATGGGGAACGTGGAAGTCGGTAAAGACATCTCTATCGAAGATCTTCAGCGAGCCTACACAGCCGTGGTACTGGTAAGCCTCAGTCAAAGTCATAGCGTCATCTCAAAGAACACGAAATACGAAATCTGAGTCTTTATCATATCCATAATCACAGTGAAATGAACTCTAGAATCTCTTATTTGCGAACAAAATGCACTTTTAAATTTGATCATTCCAGGAAAAATTACACACAAAAAAAAAATCATATGAAATAACTAAGGGCTTGCATCACTGTGTGGATAGTAAAATTATGTACTTCATATGAGGTGTTTTAAAAAGGCATTCAATAAAACTTGGGTGTAATGAGGAACTCTTCATCAGCCACAGTTGTTCTGTCAGTCTAGTTTTACTCTGGATGAAGAGCTCTCACACAGTTTTGATTAAGCTATCCAAATAATGAAGTAGTTTTTATCTAGGTACATGTAGGATTACCCATACCAATTTGTCAAGATTTATCTATTTTATCTGTAAATTTCATAAGCCAGTGGAAGTAAAAATGACTTTGCTTCTTTCAGTCTTATGGTGCTGATGATGACAGAACACTGGCCATTAAAGGGGAGGTAAGCAAACGAGCAGAGAGTCAGACGTAAAGCAAAGGGATTGCTGACTTTATGTAAGGGTTTATTGAGGTACAGCTATTGTCAATAAGGGAGTTTTATGTGTGCTGTCATGTTGTACATGTAGAATATTGTTTTAAAAAGTGGAAATTCTAACACAACATATATAGAGAGGAATGTATATGTGTAGATAGCACAAATTATCACCTCCTCTAATAAATTTTCAGTATATTGATATGAGTATTGTGGATGTGACATTGATCGTATCACGTAAATATTTTTGAAACAGAATGTCTCTAATGTGATCGGCCCGAATCGTTTGTTGTTGTTCCTAATGAATCATTAATTTTTTTTTGTAAACAGATGAGCTCTGCTTGATGTGATTTCGGCCCGATCGTTTGTGGTGTCCTAATGTTAATTTATTTTTGTAAACAGAATGTCTCGAATGTGATTTCGCCCCGGATCGTTTGTTGGTTGTTCCTAATGTAATTATTTTTGTAAACAGAATGTCTCGAATGTTGATTCGGGCCCGATCGTTTGTTGGTTGTTCCTAATGTGATTATTTTTGTAAACAGAATGTCTCGAATGTGATTTCGGGCCCGATCGTATTGTTGTTGGTTTCAATGGACTGCCACAAGACAGGGAGGTAAGTTTGCAGAAACAGTTACACGTACCAGTGTACCATCTTTTTGTTTCGAAAAAGTAATGGAGATAATTTTAATGGTTGGGTTCAAAAGAAGTCTGGTGGGGGGGGGGGAAGATTGCCCAAGATATTACATGTATATGTATACTTAAATTCACCTGGAGATCTTGTAATTGTGTAATTTTACAGCTCGATGTGAATTACACATGGAGAGTGAAAGCCATTTTGTAATTTTGTGTTTTACAAGCTCGATGTGAATTTAGACATGAGAGTTGAAGCCATTTTGTAATTTGGTATTTTACAGCTCCGATGTGAAATTTAGACATGGAGAGTGTAGCCATTTTTAATATTGGTATTTTACAGGCTCGCTGTGGATTTAGACATGGAGAGTGAAGCCATTTTGTAATTGGTATTTTACGCTCGATGTGGATTTGGACATTGGAGAGTGAGCCATTTTGTAAATTGTGGTTTTATTTTACAGCTCGATGTGAAGTTTAGACCATGGAAGAGTGGAAGGCCATTTTGTAATTTGGTATTAAGCTCGGAATTGGATTTGGATGTGGAGAATGTGGTCATCTTGGGCCAGGGCAATGTAGCATAGACGTGGCCAGATTTTGTTGACGCCGATTGATATTACTTGAAGTTATACGTTAGATGAATTATGAAAGCTACAAGCATCAGTATTGTGAATGCTTTTCAAATGTTACAGCATCAAGTTAAAATCAGTACAAATGTTTGCAAGATCAGTAAAAAATCAGTATTATGTGTGAAAGCGTTTTTTAAAATGTTTTGCATGTGAACAAAACAGAAATTTTGCAGATAGAGAATAAGCACCAGAAAAGCTTTTGAAAAATTGATGTATAGATAATCATTCTGTGGATTACTTGAAATTAGAAAAGGACTCAAGAACAATAAGAGAATGATAGCGACAAAAATTTAATTCATCAGATTTCAAAAATTCTTTAAGAACCGTCTTCCTGCTCTCAATATCAATTGATTGCGTCCACTGAGACCTGATCATGTAAGGATCGCAATGCGTAAATTTTAAATTATTTTAAAATACTGTAAAGGGCTTTAATCTTCGCGGGGCTAAAAATTTTGCGATTTTTAACTTTAAGCATTCGCGATGGGTTTAATTCGTGGAAAAGTAAATATCAAGCTAGAAATCATATACCTAAACACACTGAACAGCACTCGCGTGGTTTTAATTGCGGCTGTTGATATTATCGCGAATATAGCGAAAAATAAACCCACGCGAATATTTTCCCCCTTTACAGTAATATATCATAGTTAAAGTCTGTTTGAAAAAAAAAAAATACTGGGCCTAAATTTGATGGTTTTGGTTCTATAGATTTGGTCAGCCATTTACAAGAATCTTCAGCAGGTTATAATTTTATCTTTGATAACAAATATGTGAAATAATCCTTGTATTGGAATGGTGCAGGTACTTAAAGAATATTTTGGATTTAGAGTTGTTAAGTCACATTAATAATAACACTTGGGTTTCGTTATGTCATTACATGGTATGTTATAAATTTACACTAAAATGTTCTAATTTGTGCCTAACACACTAGAAAAGATACTTGTAATGTTTGTTTGTTACATCTATGTATATGTTGAATGTATGGCCATTGTGGTAGAAGTCATATAGAATTTGAATTATGAAAATTTTTTTTGCAAAACTTCCCCGCAAAAGAAATAACTACTTACAATTATGGCTGAAAAACCAGTATGCTCAATTTTTGTCTTCAATTCAGAAAAACGGATATATCTCAGCATGCCCTGGAAGCCTCTCGAGAAGTGCGTAAAAAAGGTGTAGCTCGTGGGTAGAAGGGGCCCCCTACAAGTGGCCTTCACGATCAAAGAGCTGCGGGAATGACGCGGCTACCGGGTTGTAGAGCCCGTTCATACACAAGGATGACTTCATAATCTCGAACCAGCTTATAAAAGGACGTCATATCACTATAGTAACATCGGGGTTATCATGACAACTGATGTCTTCTAAAGAAGCTGGGTGTGCACTGTGTACAGTTTTGCTGCAGTATAATTTTGCAAATTTTACTGTTGCGCCAAAACTACAAAAAACAAAACTGAATGTAAATGGAATCTAGCCAAACAATTTATACAGAGTAGTTAAAAACACTTGTGAAATCAAAAACTGAATAATAGGTGCTGCTTCTTTTTAATTTAATTTTTTAGAGTTTGGTTACGATCATTGAAAAATAAAATAGTAAATTTTCAACTGTGTTTCATATTTTTTAGACTAAAATGATGATTGCGTCAAAAAATAAACACATAAAATTTAAAAATGGTTTTGGTTAAAATCCATAAAAATTTCAGCAGTAAAAATAACCCATTACACGGCTAAATTTTAAAACTACAGACTGTAGTGTACAGTGATTTATGGCCCAGCGCTAATTACTGAATCCATTTACAGATCTCCCTCGTCCCAGAAAGAGGCTAACGGAACTCCTGTACAAGACCAGCATGGAGCCCTCTAATGCGGAGACCCAGGCAGCCAAAGAGTGGGAGCTTAGATTTAGACTCAGTCCCACAGAGGTCATCGAGAGGGCAGGAAAGGTCACAGGGGTCAAATTCTGCGTGAATCAGTTGCAGGTATACTATGAATATTCAGTGTGATATTAATGGGATAGTTTGGTTCATTGTTTGATGAATAGTTTTATGGATAATTGTTCTCTATACGGTCAGGGAGATGATCTGGTCAACAAATCTGCAGTATCGACCAATGAAACAGAAGACATTGAGTGTGGACTGGTAAGGAATTTCTCTTTCTATAACAGTTTCTCTTCTTATAGCAATTGTCTGTAAAAGAGAGGTGCGGCATCCCTTCAGATAAGAGAGTTTCTGTAACGAACTTTTACTTGTGTTCAAAAATTTTTCAGAAGTTTCACAAGAATCCTATCACCACTGCTGCTAGTATTTCTCACTGTGAGTCAGACTTTGTTGTCTTTGTTCTGTGTTTGTTAAGATTAATCCTGGCAGCGATTATTAGTTGTTGAAAACAATTTCATCACTAGTAAATTACGAAATTTTTTACATTATTTTAAAACTTTTATGATTTAGTACCGTATAACGGGGTTTTTTTTGCGAATCAAAAATTTTGCGAATCTGCCCCAAAACACTTTCTACTTTTTTTTTTATTTTCGTGTTCCTTTGTTTGCGATTCTTGGTATTATCTGAGAAATAAGATATTGGAATACAGTTGGTGTAATTTTATGGCGAATTCAATTGTTTGCGATTCAAAAATACTCGCAAATAAAGCAAAATTAAACGAAACATTTAGATTATCGCGGAAAAAAAACGTTATACGGTAATTCTTCTTATATTATTATTAGTTTTATATTTCTGTTTTCAAAAGCGATCAAGCTAAAGCGGTGTAGTTTCTTTGTGGGTCACTCTATTTTGATCCATTTCTACCTCTTGCAAGAGTTTAGCCCCTTTACGTGCACCAAAATTTTTAACCTCTTGTTCTTGACCTTGGAGTTTGGTCATCAGTATTTCACAAACATCTCTTTTTTTTTTTTTTTTTGGTTCATTTTAAATAAAAATCTGTGAATAAATATTTATGTTGTACAATATCATACTTTTTTCATTGCATGATTTTTTTCTTCCATGGACTGGCTACTGATTAGAATAAATGAGTTTTGTCTATATAGTATATGTTTGTTTATACAATCATTGCTCAGTCTGTAGTTAAGTCTTTTACTAAGTATACTTGTACGTATGATAACAGGTTTTCAGAAGTATAGGATACAAGAGTGTTCCTATAGATCCAGGTGTACCGTTTGATGAGAGGAAGGGCATCATTCCGAATCAGAAAGGAAGGGTCCTAGATAGGCCAGGTACGGAATTCTAAACTGCCGTGATATCCTGTGAATTTCCATTACAGAAAAAATAGCATGTTTTTTTAACCTTGTCAGATATCTCATGGTTTTCTAGGATTTATACCTTTTAAGTTACACCATAATTTTCATTATTAGCTCACATGAACTTTTGATAAAAAATTGTCCATCTGTTTGTCATTTGTAAACATGCCACATCAGGGTTCCGGCTTCATCTGAATACCTCACCAGTTTGTGTGAACATTGGACTCGGACGGGAAAAAAGGTGATCAGACAATTATGGTCGCCATGTGGGCAATGATAACGGAAATATAGGACGCCCACAAGCAAAGAATGGTCGCCAATGCGAGTGGGCGAGCAGTAATTTGGAACCCTGCACATTTTTAACTTCTTTGATCACAAACCTTAATCAAATTTGGTATAAAGTGTTCATGGGTGAGAGGAATTCAAGTTTGTTCAAAGAAGAGACTTTGTCCCTTTTGGGAAATAATTAAAATAAGGTGCCACTTGGTGAATTGTTATATTAAACAGTGATGTGCTTGTTTTAGGACTGGTATTGTAATGTTTCCTTTAGATATGTACTGTACTTGACCAGTATTATGATTATTTTTGATCTGTACTGTACTGTCTGTAAGGATTGTCATATTTAATTTATTGACCAGTGTTATGTTTTTTTTAGATCTGTACTGTTGTTTGATTTAGATATGTACTGTACTTGTGATCAGTGTTGTGTTTATTTTAGGTCTGTACTGTAGTGGATGGGTAAGCACTGGGCCTGTAGGAGTCATTCTTAATACCATGACAGGAGGATTTGAAACAGGGAAGATAATTCTGAAAGATTTATCTGAGGGCGTGCTCAGCACAGAGGGAAAGCAGGGAAACCAAATGATAAAAGACATACTAAAATCTTCAGGTAAAGCTCTCGGCAGATGTTAAATCATACATTTTGATGTTATATACTGCAAACATACTTTTTTTTTCCCCACAGGGTTATATTTCCGCTAAATAACGATTTCTGTTCAATTCACGGGGAAAAAAAATTCCGATCATTTCTTGGATTGCCATTGTATGTGTAGATGTACTTTTAAGTATGTTGGGACAAATACAATCGTACATAGTGTGAATTCATCCCACATGATGGAAAGAACAATAAAAGGATTGATATCTATCTTGTTATNTAAAAAATTCATTCATTCCACATGATGGAAAGAACTATGTCTACAATAAAAGGATTGATATCTATCTTGTTATGGAATCAATCTTTTGTGGGAGTGATCACAAATATATATATTTCTTTGAGTCCCAGGGGGGTCTAGGTTAGTTTCGGCGTTTATATCCCCTTGCGTGTCGTAAGGCGACTGAATGGGCGGATGGAGGTCTGTGTGCAAATTGTGGACTATTATTTTTAATTTAATAAGTATTGAAACCACTCAGAATGTGACCCCTTCCTCCAACTCACCACTTAAGGGAGAGAGGAACGGTCATCAATGACGAGGGCCGAGCTGGGCGGTGAAGCCCAGCAGCCCTCGCCCGCTTCACGCTCAGAAGAGGCCACTCTGACTCATCGTCGTGGTTTCTGGTCCACACAGTTTTACCTGGTGTCCCGGCGATACATACTATAGAAATGATCCCTAAGAGTATGATCTTAATGTATATTAATATTTTAGATGCTAAAGTAGGTTTCTTGTTGTTAACTTTTAAAAACTTTGGAAATTTTCATATAAGAGAATTGATTCTTGTGATTTTCTTTCATTAAGGAAAAAATTCAATATATTTAGATTTTAAAATATCAATTGTCTGTGTTTTCTATTTATTGTTAAATCAAATTTGCATCAACGACCATATTAAATATAAAATTTCATTTTTTACTATGTACAGTACAGACATTGCATACATCTATATGCGGTAAACTTCAAAGAAAGATAACCCATACGTGCCTCAAGTGAGGAGAGATAACCCATTACACATCCACTTTTGCAGTGAAGACAGTAAGATTTTCTGACAACTGCTTTCACTGTGTGGATGAAGAGCTGTATGATGGAGATAACAAAATTTTAGAAAATTAAACTTAAGTTTGAATGAGTTTTATTTTATTGCTCAAATTTCAGAGGCGTTTCAAATGTCTCTGCCAGTGAGTTTTTTAGTATTTTGACCGACCAACCCATTGTTTTATTTTTCAAAAATCCGTAATCCAAGTAATAAAGTTTTGCCTGACTTTTGTTTGACAATTTTTATCCCCTCGCAACTAGTTGCGGAGGGGATATAGCATCGCTGCCGTGGGTTCGTGTGTGTGGGTCCGGAACCTTGTGAACAAGATAGAAGCTTGAGCATTCATCAGAGAATCATCATACCTTTCACAAATGTTGCCCATGGAGAGAGGATGCACTCTATTGATTTTCAAGGGCAAAGGTCAAGGTCATTATGGACTATTGACTAAAATTCTTGTAACCAAGATAGAGGACTCAGCATTCATCAGAGAATCATCATACCTTTCACAAATGTTGCCCATGGAGAGAGGATGCACTCTATTGATTTTCAAGGTCAAAGGTCAAAGTCGCTATGGACTATTGACTAAAATTCTTGTAACCAAGATAGAGGACTTAGCATTCATCAGAGAATCATGAAACCTTCCACAAATGTTGCCCATGGAGAGAGGATGCACTCTATTGATTTTCAAGGTCAAAGGTCACTATTGACTATTGACTTAAATTTTTGTGAACAAGATAGTGGACACAGCATTCATCAGAGAATCATGAAACCTTCCACAAATGTTGCCCATGGAGAGAGGATGAACCTTATTGATTGTCAAGGGTGAAAGGCCAAGGTCTATTTGACATGACTTAAATTTTTGTGAACAAGATAGTGGACCAGCATTCATCAGAGAATCATCAAACCTTTCACAAATGTTGGCCATGGATAGGGTAACCCTATGATTTTCAAGGTCAAGGTCACTATTGACTATTGTTTAAAAATCTTGTGTGCGAGGGGATGCTACGCTTGCGTTGCTTGTTATTTATAATGGCTTGTATCTGGATGCATGAAGCATACTTTCATAAAAAAAATAACTCTGAACCTTTGCAATGATATTCTCTTACATATATATCAAATGCATGATCATATGAATAATTTTGACATATATATATTGTTACAACTACATCGTTTTTCTTATGAGTAAATATTGTTTTAATTCACTCGTCTTAATTCAATTTTTTGAAAATGTTCCGCATTCGATTTGTCAGCTGCGGTTCGTGTGTTAGGATAACCGCATGTATACGTGATGAAGAATGCCCTTTGTTGGTTATTTTGGCATTAAGATAAACAATGCGAGATTTGGGTTGTGTGATCGATGCAAACGGATGGTTTTCCAGGAGTTGTGCATGAATGATGCATTCCATCTATGAATTAAGTGAGTAACATTACAGATAATATGATCCATACTAAGAATAGTATTATGTGTACTAAAATTTACCATCCCGTAGTGGTATACAAGCAATATTATGAAATACCGGTACATGGATATCTCAGTAAGAAATTGTAATCTTGACTATTCCATATAATTAACATCTTCGCTAGCCAAGGGTTTTTCGGTCCACTCCGCTCCCCATGCTAGCCAAGGGTTTTGGTCCACTCCCGTCCCCATTGGGGCCATTGGGAGCGGAGTGAACCGAAAACCCTTGGCTAGCATTGGGGAGCGGAGTGGACCGAAACCTTGACTAGCGAAGATGTATAAATTACAATATGGTCATCGTTGTATTGATAAAAAAAAACATTTGGTATGAGATGTGATATTCATCATATAGGTAAACGATTGTGACATTTTTTCCTGTAGGTAACAGATTGTGACATTTTCCCTGTAAATGTTGCAAACCATGGCTGTGAGTCCACATACATGTATATGGTTTTCTCGTTTCTTATAAAGTATGTATGAATAGGCGTAACCAATCGTATCATGTCCCACTAGAATTAGCTCAGAGAACTCTAAACATATAAAAAAAAAGGTCAAAAAGTTCATGCATATTTAATAAGAAATGAGCAGTTTGAATGGGATTGACCCACTGGTGATGATGGAGAGAATCGATAAGAAGCACCTGCAGGTCACCAACGATTGTGACTCTTTCACTGATGGTATTTCCCCCAGATTGTGACATTTTCACTCAGATGGTATTTCCCCCTTTGACATTTTCCCTGTCAGTATTTCCCCGCATGACATTTTCCCATTAGTTTGTGACCAAATTGTAAGTAATATTTTCCCTTGAAATTTTTTAGGTACACAGAATGTAATATATATATCTATTCTGCAGGTAAACAAATTGTGACATTTTCTGATTGGGACAAGATTGACGAGGAAGAGATAAGACGTGGAACAGTCATTGGAAAACCGAGAGAGAAGATTGTGGACATCTCAGAAATGCTGAAAGTCGCACACTCCTAACGTGGACATGTTGTAAATGTAGTTTCTGTTGTGTAATAGGAACAAAGTTACTTGTGGGAAATGTCAAAACCAAACTGGAAGCAGAGGATAGAGGATATGGATTCTTATCTACAAAACTCTTAATAACTTGTAATACTAATTACTATTATAAGTTAAAGAATTTGAAGTATAGGAATTCAAGAAAACGATGCGGTGAATTGCATGAAAGCTTGAGAGCGCTTCTATCATTGTGAAAATGGGCATTAAGATTGTCGATCCAATTGATGAAATACACAATGTGATATATGTTGTCTGTAATGTAATAAACAGTTCTAAATGTTTGAGTTATTTTAGTGAGTGTTAAAGGGTACCAAAAACTATTGAACATTTAGTTAATTATCTATCTGTCACATTTCTTATATGCTTCAAATCTCTAGGTCATAGGAATTTCTCAGAATGGCACTAAACGTCCAGAAAATCTGCCTGTAAAAAAAATGTACCTTGTGTTTCAAAGTCGTTGAACTGAGCAACTGGTCTGACCTCAGATAGTGGCAGATCCAGAGAGTTCTGAAGGGGAGCCGTCTGGGGGCTGTCTTGCAGCTCTGGTGGGGGTCCAGAGGGCAAAGCCCCATAAAACTAGAAATAATGTGAGTAAAACTCCCAAAGGATACCCCCCGTCACCCACATAATTTTATGCTCGCTATCAAGAGTCAATGAAGCTTGAACAATGAAAATAATGGCCCGACACAAATCCATGTTAAAAGACATACAAGTTTGACCTTGAAATCAAGGTCAAGGTTATAAAGAGGTCATTAACGTACCTGACACATCCTCTCATGGTGATACACCCACATGCCAAATGTAATCCATGTTAGAAAATAGGTCAAAGGTTAAGGTCATATGAATCATGACTGTATATGACACATCTTCTCATATTGATACAGTCCCTGAAACGTTCTACTTTACCATTTTTCCGTGCGGTCAGTCATTTTTCATTCATTGTTCAGCTGCGGTCATCGTGTGTGTGGTAAAGTAGAACGTTTCAGGGACTGTACACCCATATACTAGATATGGTATGCCTACATCAAAGAACACAGAAGTTATGGCCTGGACAGGAATCTGCAGACAGACAAAAAGAGTACATGACACA
>CAJDSM010040708.1:0-10588 GCA_903981925.1 Ostrea lurida
GAGGAAAAGAAAGTTATTGAATATCAACGTAGTTATTTGTTCATTTATAAAGTACATGCATATCAAAATGCACAATTGCATACGTGTGTGTGTGTGTGCATGTTTCTAATCATAAAAACAATTGTTATGGAGATTTGTTTTCTTGAATTTGGAATTGAATTGCTGATGGGCTCAGGGCGGGTGTGACCGGTCAACAGGGGATGATTACTCCTCCTAGGCACCTGATCCCACCTGTCGTGTGTGTCCAAGAGTCCGTGTTTTGTCCAACTCTGGTTTTGGAACTTGCGATATTGATCACTGTTCGTATACTTTGTCTTCACTTGAGATATTCATTCATAAACAGATCATCATAGGGCAGTACACATCAAGTGGCGGTTATTATCATTGTAGTGGTATCTCGATAAAAAGGGGCCAATTATCTAGAAGTAACCTTTTGTAACATTCTGGTTTTTTCCTTGTCTTTCATTTCATTTTAACCGTGTAAAAATATAGTAGAATGCATTGCAAATTTTCACCCCACTTTGTATATTTGTATATTGTTTCAATAAACCACTATGGAAATGTCTTCTTATTCTAAATTCCAGCCATGTTTACGTGGGATTATTAACTCAAGACTAGTACAAACATTGCACCTTAATCAGCGACAACTTTTTACACCTTTACTAATATACACATTATCAGTTCTTTCAGATAATGAGCTCAATGTAAATATAAATATTGTTCCAGATGATTATCTCTATATGCGTACCCACATTGTCTAAAAAATACATCTACAAACATTTTACCGAATGGTGACCTCGATATACGCAGCAGAGGCATAAATTAAGGGGGTAACCGAATTGGTGACGCGAGGTGGGGGCGGTGGGGCCTCGATAGGAAGCGGGCGAGGGCAGAGGGATGGCATAACTCCTCCTTCCATCGGCACCTGTCATATCCCATAATAGCACTTAATTGATCAAATAGTTGCCCTACACTACGACTATTGTATTCTTAATGAATTTATGAGGAGAAAACTAAATGAAAATAATACGTTAACCCTGGGCAGTTTTCTGTCCTATATCTTTGGGTATAACACAGACGTGCCGCTGGTTGGTGGTCGCTTTTTAGACAAGGATGGGGCGAGGGGGTGGGGGAGGTGTGCAAGCCACTCCCAATTGAAACGTAGAACTGCAAGCTAATTGTTACCGATTGTTCATTTACTTCCCCCCACCTCGCCCCCGCCCCCTATACAATTCTTGCACCCTCCTTTCCAAAGCCAGGCGCAAAAATAATGGTATTAACGGGTTAATTCAACGAAACTATATGTCCCCAGAGATAGTTAGAAATTAGCTGAGTTTGTCAAAAAATAGTTATAATCTCAAAATCCGCATTGTCATAGAGTATAAGATATATTATATCATCCACTCAAATAAAAATATTCTAGTAATGTGCGCACTTTATCGAAGATGGACCTCAGGACACCACCCACCGAGCGACTGCAATGCCGCGAACAATACTAGAAACAGAGAAGAATAGTAAAAAACTCGTCTATGCTTAATCAATTGAAGATGCCATGACATTTTCATTTCACCCTCAGATCGGACTAGTAAAATATTTAAAATAAGAACAAGAAGGGGACGTATTGCGAGATGATATCTCTAATAGTTTATTCACTAAAAATTGTTGTAAACAATTTTCTCCCACCTAATATTTGTATCCCAATAACAAAAAGCCCAACATAAATCTCAGTTCAGGTAGTTTTTTAATCTGTGGATATCGAGCTTGTATGACGATGTTAAAAGCTCCCCTACGTGTGTGGTACAATTTCTTACGAGAGAGAATGAACATTGACCAGTTGACTATTTATTTAAACTACTCCGCCGATAAGTTGCATGAATAATTGAAACAAACGATAATATTGATATAATTTGATAAATGTAAATTAGCCAACGATAGATGTGATAATAGTATAGTAGACAAGTATGTTTATTAGCACTGGTTTATCCACTTTCTAACAAATGAAAGATATCTTAAAATAACGATATAAATGGTACGCATGTCCATCGAATGCAAATGTTATAGTAGGACTGTTCAATTCTACAACATACATTGCCATATATGTTATTATGGGTTCTTGAAATATGTATCGATTATTACCCAAATGATGAAGTATGTATGAGGGTAAGAGTGCGAGAATGTTCTGTAGTCCCTGGTTCTCCCTTTCAACATCAATGCAACCTCTATGTCCCTCTTGGACTCGAATTGTCCCATAGACAATATTAAGCGAAGGTAGGGTGCATTGTTTTATAGCCAGGTTTATCCGATTGAATATGTTAGAGATTAACAATCCTTCTCTCTGTGTCTTGACCTCGGTCACCCTAAATGGGGGGCCCTTTAATTGGTTCATAACTAATTGAATTGATTGAATTTCTATACGGACCCCCCCACTACTGAGCCTGTAGCGAGATCTCCGCGTAGGTCGAGAAACATTAAGTTTGTCAAACGGGGTTAACCGTTCAAATTCATACGTGTGTGATAATCATAGGGGATCAAAAGTTTTACAAATTTGCATTTTAGAAAAGGGGGGGGGGGGTCCGAGGTTTTGAAAAGATGACGATAGCAAAAACTCAATGTACTAAATAAAAAAGACAACTTAACAAGGTACTGAATCACAATGGATCGTGCCCTGCACTGTGGGCAATAAGCTCAAAACACCAGTGAGTTACATGGCAGCTATTATTTTATGAGTTAAAGTTAATCAATGTTTTAATACATTGAGCCCTTACATGCTAAATCTTACCACTTCATGGTATCCCAAATGATGTTATTACAACATAAACATCATGTAAAAACACGTGCAATTAAACAGACACACAACAAACCAAGCATCGGTATCAATTTAGTCCATCTACGTTAACAAGCTACACCCAAAAGATAAGCAGTGGCGCTTTAGAGGGGCAGAGACAGTGCCCGGAGGCTACCACCTATGTGCACCCACTTCTCCTCACCTTGTTTTTATGTGGAGACCCAAACTCAATTCATTTATTGCGTAACATATGGGAAAAAGTGCGATAAATATAATCCCAACAAATAACAGCGAAACCTGCGCACTATGGTCGGATGCTTGAACTGTAACATAGTTACACAATACACAAACAATAGCCCTTGGTCGCATAGTAGTGATTTACAATTGAAACGAATCAAGGGGCAAGAGTAAGAAGTGGTGAGTAGGGCAAGTTCTCAAGACGAATATAACGCTAACAGTTGTAGTGCAAGTCATCATTATATGAAACAAGATTATTTCGGGCAAACACGGACCCCTGGGCACAACTCAAGGAGGTGGGAATCGAGATGCTTCAAGTAGAGTCTTCCAAAACCGAACACAAATGTTCAAACTTCGCTCTTTTTGTATGTCAAGGAGGAGTAAACATCTCCTGTATGAAACCGGTCACAACCCGCCGTGAAGACCCCATACCAGTCCTTAACCCACTAAGTATATTAACCGAGTAAGTAATATGAATATTTTTCTTGTAAAGATAACAAACCCATAAGCACCAGGTCTGGATCGGATTGTAAGGAAAAGGGGCGGTCCCTTCCACCACCACCTGCTTATTAGTGACAAAACCAAAAACTTTATCACGAATCATGAAAGCTGGTTTGACTCACATGGTGAGATATCCATATCTGTAAACTAAATACGAATATTATAGATATATACGATCTCTATATAAAGAATGAACTCTATTCTCAAAACGAAACGTAAAAATCTCTGCTTTAAATAAGAATACTCGAAAAAAACTCAACGAGAGCTCCCCTGTGTTCGTCGCACTGCTATGAATTACTTGCTTTCAATCCACAGAACCCCTTTAGAGAACATCACTTCACTTTTGTTTGTAGAGGCTATCCTGTTTAAATCAAACGAAACCATTTAGCATCTTGAGTTGCACCTCCACAAACACACGTCCTTTAAACACCTCCGTTAACAGTAAAAAAGAGTCATGATAACAGTCAAAATAAGCGTGGTCTTGCGACTCGTCCCGGAACTACCTCTCTATGTAGAAATCTGGAAACTAAATTCTTACTGTGCGATCTTGAGTGCGCCACATAAACACACGTGGATTTTCAACACTGTTTAATACTACATTTATTATTTTTTTAGAAAACCCTAGTGGGGAATAACGTCAGGGATATACAAGAATAGCGAAAACAGGCATGTGAACTAAGCAAGTCCACTTTGACGTTACGTCGAGAGTAAGCAATGGACGATACTATTACAATGGGGCCGAGTAGGTCATGATAGATCATACAAAAAAACACAATCGTGGTCCGTCAATGCTTTGCAGACATAGTTAATCAAGATACTCGGTTCTCAGTGAAAGACTATATTTAACTGCCTCTAATCTTTTTCACGTGCTTGCTGTTTATAATAAAAGAGTTAGAGAATATACCAGAGAGAGCACCACGATTGTCACCTATAAGTCAGCAGCAACGAGCAAAAGTTAACACTACGTGGGTGCCGTTAGGCACTTATTATGAAGATGACTAGTAAACACTGTGTACTCACATTGCACGTCCAAATTATCTACATTTAGCCACAATATGATTATTCAGTAAGGTGTGTGATAGATGACCATGAAGGTGTTCATGAGCTTATTTTACAGCCTACTTAAGGAGGGCGCTTAGAGGACCTATGTGGGTCCATGACGATTGTTTCGGTCGAGCCACATAAAATAGGGACGATAACAATTAACGAGCCGATCGGTTATAAGAGTACTGGAGTGAGGGCAAGATATGCATACATGGGAGAGGGGAGGTTGCTTAAACCAGAGGCCTGGTTAGACCGGTTTGAGCAGCGGCCGAAGAACCGCGAGGTAAATACATTAGATCTCTTATGAATTCAAGCTTCCGAACTAACAGGATTTATGCGTCAATCAATAAGTCGTTCGCAAACGATATAATCGTGCGTAAAAAGTCTGCGCAAGTACGAATTAAGCTGCTGGTTTAAAGTGAATCTGTATACTATCCAAGAACAAAAAGAAAAGATAAACATCAAGATCTATAGTATGTACCCAGAGGCAAACTAGACGATGAAAGAATTGACGACAGTAAGGATCTTGCCATACCAAATTCTGCTCTAAAACTATTCCTTACCTCACCTCTAGCGATTGTATATGTTTAGCAATACATGACAACCCATTTTGAATCTGAGCACCTCTTTATGATTTTTCAAACTCTAAAAGGACCCAAAAATCACTGAAATTTTACTACCACTGAATCAGATTAGTATGCATGCACACATTTAACATATCCGTAGGGTCTTTGTCTCAAAACCATTGCTTTTGTATTTAATTACTTAAACTAGTTAAATAAGTAATGTGTGATCCGACATAGGAGCTCATTACTAGTTTATATGTTGGATTGAATTTCTCGAATAAGAAAACAAAGATTGCACGAGAGTACAATACTTGTTTTTGCTTCTTGTTTTAACTTGTCTCAACTTGATCAGATATTTAGGGAATTTAGATATGCTACCCATATTATTTTTTCTCGTGTATAAAATACAATCGAGAGAGTCATCTTATTGGCCCCAAATAGATAACAATTAGAATATAATCTATTTTTTGGCGCCTAGCTATTTGAGTTTGAACGCCCCTGCGACCTGAATACACTACGGTACCCAATTGTTATCGCTTCAAATATGGATTCAATTATGAGAACTCATAATATTTATATAATATAAACAAGTGGATTTGATTTATATTATGATTTCATAGTATTAATTTCAATGAAACAAGAGAAACTCCTATGTATATAACACAATAGTGTTAAACACTTCTCAAACATATAATTTGATTCGCTACACACGGGGTTGCGTTTTTATATACGATTTCGCGCGCGGAATTAAAAGTTCAGTAACTATTTTCGCAATAGTCTCAACGGATACGAGACTTATAGATTAAAACTCATTGTTTGATTGCAGTCCAATTGATCGACAAATTTATATTTGACTATTAAGTCATATCGCTTGTATTGCGAATATAATTTGTTTATTAAATACAGCGAGACATTATCGCATGTTAAAGAGAATAGACGTCGTTTGCTATGTATAATTATTACCTATCTCTTATGTATATACATAATCCGTTGGTAATTTCTCCGAAATATTGTACCCTTGTTTTCGAAACATATCGAATGATAGCACGGACAGCGGTGGCGAATCGTTCAGTTCCAGCTAGAGGGAGAGCGACTGGTAAATCACATCCATAGTGCAACCCCCCTGATCCTTGCCTTTCAGTGCTGATTTATCTCTAGGTCAAGTGAGTCGCTGTGATGGCATGTGCAAGATTTCGAGAATGACCGGGGTGGTCTGGTGTAGCTAAACAAACTCGGACTTTTGCTTAAAATATTATGTTTTATAAGAGGGACCTCGACAAAAGCGAAGTGCACCATGGACCCTTGTGTATACTATATTGTCTCGGTAACAAAATGCCAGTCCATCTAGTATATTCCTCTACGTACTATCGCACAGGCAAGCACATTCTTCAATCCCTGAGTCCACGAAGCCTACCAAGCAGTTATGACTATAGCAGAGTCGACCGAGTATCGTGAAATTAGGTATCTATTTGTAGACACACAGTAACGTAGCCTATATGGTCCATTACTAGCAATCAAATATGGAAAGAAAACCTCCCTCAACGAGTATAAAACCCACAAAGTAACGATACATAAGTCTTGCGAAATATATACTTCGTTATGAGAAGCATACTTAGAAATTACTAGAAATTCTTCAATTGGATAAGCAATGCAGGCTCTAACTGCAACAGAAAGACGTGATTGTAGCTGCAATTAATTGACAAATTGGAATAAGGATATTACCGAGCGCTGCGAGCTCATTAGCGCTGTTTAATGCATAGACAGTAACTCATACTGTTGCCTATAATCGCTAAAAAACATACATCACACTGAGTTTCGCTTAGTCTTTATCGAGATCTCAAAATCATTTACACACACTAAATCATAATAAAATATATATTTTTGCTTCTAATTTTACATTCTTAGAAAAATGCACGTGGCATGTGAATGTATTTGTGAAGATATATAAATTTGATAAATACCTTCGTTTACATTCTTGTTCTAAATCCTATCCGACTCGAAACACGTCCTTTGGGAAGTAGCGGTTCGATGGATAGCGAAGTGGCGCGATTAAACGGATAGACTAACAGAAGGGTTGTTCTTATCGATGCATTTTTCGATCAAAGGATGTAGCGCCAATGTGAGAACACATACTGTGGAGAAAATAGATCTAAACAAGCATGAGTCTGTGACTGAGTCCTCCTTTACGCGTCACGAACCTCTATTTGGAGTTAATGTAACATGTGGACTACCGAAGCACACAATGCGCACACGAGAGCGTCGCAAATATTTAAGTATATAAGAGAGAAAGAAACTATACTGATTGATGGGTGTTTCGAGAGAGGTATTGGTTAACCTGTGAGCGGGTGTTTGTCTTGAAAATAAAAACAAGTCAGAGGGACGTGGATAAGGAGTAATTTTAAGTGAGAACAAGTTTTCTAAATCACGTATGTTTTTGCGAGCAACCAGCAGCCTCTCCATCTTATTTTATGCGTATCAAAGAAAAAAACAGCTCGTAAGTTGTTAGTCTTCTGGCATTCATATGAAGACATAAATTTAGAACCCCGCACCCCTACCCACCAACATCTAGTGGTGATTTTTCCTATTTTACTCCTTTGCAGTTACTTGGTCTATCCATCATTTCACATAGAGATATTTAGAGGCGGAATTAAACAGTTTAAAATTGTAATATTTATAAATACAAAACACATAGGTGCCCAGTATCCTTGCACGATCACACCGGAAAGGTGACATTAGCCTAAGATGGCTGACCATTGCTAGCAAATCAGCGTTCAGTACAATGGCTTGAAAACATACAAAAATAACAAATCAAGGACGTTTGGTACGCAAAACGTTTCGGATGATACACAAGTTGCAGGAGTTGTCGCGCCCTGCCTCATAGACTACAAGGTATTATGTAAATAATGATATACTGCCCCCCGACAATGGTGGATGAGCCCTCGAACACACTACATACATCTAGTCCTATCTGTGAATCTTCGTGATTGCTCTCCATATAAGACTTATGTGTATTTTGTTTTTTAGTAATGTTGTTGGGACACACACTCTACAATAGCTCTTTCCGGATGAAATGGACTGGCACTCCACCAACGATCCTGCACACCGCCAAGAAGCAAACTTGTTCCCGTCTCTCGTGTTCATTTATTGAAGCTTTTGTTCTATTGATTTTTTGCTTTGTAATTGATTAGCAATGACCATTAACTACAAGATACAACTTTAGAGTGTTTTATTTGCCACCGACCCCCCCCCCTCAAATCCTTCTGCACAGAACTTAGAAGAGACTAATCCTTTAAGCGTTAGACGAATCTTTTAAACTGGAGCACATCTATATATATCCCTAACGTCTCACCCAGGTTAATGCAAAAATAGATGTCGATGTCTGTATCTAGAATATGCTAAACTGAGAGTAACCATTCTAAAAAAGCGATCAGTCGCTCTAACCCGTTTACTTTATTTGAATCGACCTGGAGCGGGCTCGCACGGTCGGGTGGTGAGTTTATCCGAGGCGTGCAGCAGAGGATCTTTACGTCCTTCTCCGATGGCGCCTCGACAATACTACCTAAAAATTATTCCAACTTTTGTCGATGAGGTCGTGTTTGCCTACGAAAACTCTTTTTGGAAAAAATAAACGACAAATCATTGAATTTCTTGGAGAAATTTATATTTTATCTCGCTAGATTTCTTCGTATTAATGATATTATACTATCTGGATTATACCTATGTACGTTTCCGACACATCGGCTTGGTTCCTAATAAGATTTATACATTGTTTTTCCGCCTGTAAAGTAGATGTGTTGAGTACACACTGTATAGTTAGGTGGTCATTAACTAGTGAATCGCCAACACAATACCTTAATATGAAGATCCAGTCTTATGAGCTTTCCATATTCTGGTATTAAAACACAATAATACGACCAATAGACCGATACTTATACCTGTCGTATGATACATCAGTCGAAATTTAGAAGGTGACAAGATGATAATATCGCCCCGGATGAATACGTAGTGAATATAAACAATAGGAATGTGCGCCAAAATTTCGACCACTTGTTAATTTCATTTTAAGTTAACTGTGTGAGGTGTTTTTATAAATTGTGGAATAGAGATTATAACTGGATAAGAAGTATATAATGAAACTGACAAAGCTAAAGACAATATTTGAGACCCTCTTCTAGTCACGTAAACTTTTGAAAAAGGAGTGTTATGCTCGAATTTAATCCTTTTAATTAGTCGAAAATACACAACCATAACCATGTAGGTAGAGCCTCTTCTTGGGGGCACTTTGCCCCCTGCCACCGCTAACTAGGCACTATTTTCTTTGTCCAATAGTATGTATCTCCAATCATGCCTTTAATAGTACCAAGTACTTCGAGTGTGATCAAAGATATGCATCACCAGTTTTATTACAAATTCGGACACCCGCCGAACGTAACCACACACTTCCGTGGTTAAATCCGTAACTCCACTACGTTAATTCCTCAAGAAAACCAAATATCACATATGACAATGTTTAAATGGCAGAAAATTTGGTAAGCACAGCAACCCACTGGCGCCGAATCCTCACTAACAACACAGCAAAGGCAGGATCAGGTACATGGGGAGTAAGCACTCTCCGACCCCGGTCACACCTCCCCGTCGCATTAGCCTGTAGTCGAACTAAGTAATCTGGGTAGAGAATTTACCGCTTGCTCCGTAAAATAACTTCTAATCTCTAGTAGCGAAAAATGACAGGCTAAAGAAATGGAGATAGTGTATAAAACATGTAATGGGCTTGGTAGGGAAAAGTACATAAGCGATTATGCGCGCATACAGTGAGTGCGAAAATAAAATACAATAGTCAAGAGTCATCCCCTTACAATAAATAACCATTGCTATCACTAGTACCCAAGCATGGAAAGAGTTTGACTCTATTAGTATTCACACAAATGTATATTACACATACATATAAGAACTGACGTAACAATTGACGATAATGAATAATTTAAGTAATTCACAAGCTTATAAAGTCTTACGGTACACACAAAACACAGCCAAGTAAGTGGTGTAGCGGGAGTCTGGCGCCCATTTATATAAAATCGCCTCATGTTTTCAAGATTAATAAAAACGTTTTTTCAAATATAGCGAAGCTAGGCTAATTGCAACTACGATATTCTGTAGTGATGGCCCATTAAATTGTTAAGGAGTGTTCGTCATGGCATATTATCAAAGCCATTGGGTCATAGTTAGAGATCTGAAATTATGCATGAGAGACTATATTGTGGTATAAGGACAAATAATTTCTATAGATAGTTGTATAAGTGTTGAACACGTAATCAGAGCTGACAATATAATTCTTTTTTTTTATTCCGTAATCACATTTGATACAAAATTCTGCTTCGTCTATGCTACAATCACTGCATATTTAATTTCTTCCGGGGGGCCAATTAGTGCTCCATCAGAATACCAACATATACTG
>CAJDSM010040709.1:0-13115 GCA_903981925.1 Ostrea lurida
ACATGTGCAAGTACTATATATATACTTATACTGTACATTTAGGAAGAACGTAAACTATCCTTCAAACCTCTGTACCAGAGTTTTAATAAAAATATTTTCCGCTGTGTCTGTAGGTCGTATGTAGTTTTGCTACAAGTAAACCCGTAGGCGAAACAACATTCTTTGATGAAACTGAATATCAGAAAGTGGTATATTTTCTGGCAATTCAGAATATGACAGAACACTGAATAGGTAAATTACCTGTATGCTAAAAATTACTGACTATTTACGACTATTGACTAGATATTTTTTAGTCGAAGGTCGATGTATCGAAGACTATTGATAGTCGAATATTTTGTTACATCCCTAAAAATTACCACATTACAGATGTCCAATGTCATGCACAGTAGGCATTTCAAAAGAGTGGTAAAACTCATTAATGTATAATACTTTCTTCTTTTAACAAAGAAACAAAGCCTTGGTAGCATAACAAAATGATTATGAAAGCTACATGTGTATATCATTGTTTTTCAACAATTTGTTTGTTTGCAGAACAACACAGAATCTCATTTAAAATATGCAGAATCAGGAGTCTCATTTTATAATACCTTACACTGTGATATCAATGTAAAGATGGGGGATGTGCTCAACGTTAAAATTGCTCCCTATCAGGTAAGGATTAACTTCTGTGCAATATTAGGACAGAGCAGAAGATGACTATGTTTAACAAAGAAGGGGGTAAAAGATGTCATAAATTTTGGTGTGTTTTCCAGAAAGGCGGATACAATGTGATTTCAGCTAATGAATATGAAGTAGAGGTGCAATCTTGTCTTCCACCATTGTCTCAGAATGTAACCATGAAATCTCAGAATGCCACTAGGTTATTTGTTTGGTCCAGTGATGAGAATACAGTGAAATTAAATAGTGTAAGCATCAATTTCTTATATTTGTTCTGTATTTCTAATATCTGTTTTTCTTAAAAGTTCATATACATGTACTTAATTTCCAGGTGCAAGATTTCCGTTCACATCCATCGGAAGGAAATTCAAAACTAAGGTAAGCTCTTTTTGTATTATACAGTACCTATCTCCACCATTGTGATTGTAGCAGGAGATACAGAACAGGAGATATTTTGTGATATTGTACAAAACGTTTTCTGTTTTGTAGTATATTCAGTAGAGGAGCTTTCAGTGGAGCCCAGATAGTGGTTGTGAATTCAAACCATAAAGGACAGATCTCCAATCAATCTGGCATTCTGTTTCCTACGTCAGACCAAGGGGGTCTACCATTCCGTACCATCAGCCCAGGACAGTAAGTTTCTCAAACAAAACATTTCATGATTTCCAGCAAATTTTGCAGACCATTGCCAGTAAAGAACTACATATGTAACATGACACACCTGATCTCTCATGATCAGAAATGTGAATATTGCAGTAGTGTGAAAATATTTGAAGTTTTAGTTGGGTACAGATGTAATGTATAACAATCTTTATATTTTCAACAAAGAACTATATATATGATAAGGGTTTTATTTGCCTACCAAAATCACTAGTAATATTTTTTTTTTTCAGAATGAAGTATATTTTGTGCAAGAAACCTTATGCAATGCATTTATCCATTATCATATAGAAAAACCAAGTGGAAATTAGAGTTATTTCCCTTTTCATCATATCCATGGGCTTCTAATCTGATATCACAGTGCCAAGAATCAATGGTTTCTTGGTTTATTATTACTACACCCAAAGATGAAAAAAAAAAATCTTAGAATTAATTAGGTCTATGGATCATTGATTGAATAAAACAAATGCTCAGAGACTGTGAGTGATATTTCAAGAATAATTATAACTTTGAAATTTTGGATCTATTTTTCAGTTACAGTATATACTGGCAGGACTTGGCCAGCAGTAACGGACACGCTTAACACCTCCATACAGTATAGAACAATGGGGCTGGTCGATTTAGTAGTGACAGAATGGAACAGAGGTAAGAGACAGGTGGGAAATTAAATTTGAGATGAAACTCAGAAAGAACATACATGATTGAAATTATCACGATGAAATCTTGTACTGCATGGGAAGATTCAGAGTCTAAAGGCAACTTTTTTTTGCAAAATTTGTAATAACACTTACCTGTACTCATCAAAACCAATTTCATTGACCAGAGGTTCTGATTATTATTTCCCGTTTCATATGGAGATGAGAAGTGCACACTGGAACCCTTGGCTAGTGAAGGTGATCAAGAAACAAAGCATTGCAACACTTTCTTATAAACTGTGTGATACTTGTGAAATGATTTGTAACTTATATACATGTACTGGGAATCATTTTAATTGTGGGGGCAATTTGATGGGTGGGTAACCAATTTTGCTGGTTATGGGACGTTATTTCGTGGTTATTATAGATATATGTGAACAGACATAATTTATAGATTAAAAGGAAATAAACTTGGTGTGTGGGATGTTAATTCGTGGTAAAAGTGATCATGAAATCCACGAACATTGTCCCACGAACAATGATGATATTCACAGTATTTAGGTCTCGTGTTACTGCTGCTAGTGGTGTCCAGTCTGCTGACCAGTGTAGAGAGGTGAACAGTTGTGTCTATGTTGTGGATGGTACCGTCAGTATGTAGTGGTGAGTGTGGGGAGGTACTTTTATCCATTACAGGACTGGCTTTTGCTTACTCTCAGGTTAGTTGTTTTCATTACTCTAATTTATACTGTTTACTATTTTGTTGACGACCGGATTATGTAAACGAAGGGTATCTGACACTATGATATGTTGATGGTGTGCTAACAGGATGAATGGCAGGTACAATATTCATAAGAGAATGTAGAATGTTTCTTTTGGGTCGTTTAAACTGTATAATATTTCAAAACTATAAGAACATGATGTATACATATTATTGAATGTGGACTGGAAACAAGTCATAAATACAGATACAGAAACTTTATTACGGTCGAATCTATATTAAATACAACATAACTCATGAAGAGCTTGTATTTCGACAAACAAGTAAAAAACAAAGGTAAAAAACACAAAAAGCATGTAAAGACAAACAGACATAAACAGTACAAGGCATAAATACACAAAAAGCAATAAATAAACAAACCGCAAAGCATGCTTAAATAATAACTAAAATGAAGGTTAAGAAGGCAAAAACTAATTTACTAAGTGAGTACAGCACTTGCTTGGATTAAAAAAAAACAATGAGACAAGGAGAAGAATAAGGAGTAAATACAACCCCCCCCCCTCAACCCCATAGTTAGGTAATTAGTTACAAGCTGGACAACTACAGAGAGATCTCCCAGTCTGGAGTCTGCCAAAGAGTGATCACTTATTTAATATTCCCCTCTCTTTCCTTGGTCGGAGGGTGTTTGTTGTCAGCTCCATGCACATATAAATGAGTAGGAATTTGAGGACACTACAAACAGATCAAGAAGGGATACTAATTTTTACCCCAAGAATGGGTTTTGCTTTTGGGAGTTGTTGTTTTTTTTGGAAATTTTAAAAATCTGTGATTTAGAATTTTGACATGAACTCAAAATTGGCATGGTATGATGTATTATGTGCAAGGGAGGAATACAGTTCAGAAAAATACCACTTTGTACAGCTAGTACTTCATTTGGGAGACTATAATTATAATTGGCACATTATAATCATATTCTCACATTTTTTCTGTCGTCATTTGATCTTCCTGTACTTATCATTTATATTATTTCTTACTTTGTTAGGCTCCAGTGACAATGAAGTCGGTGGTACAGGCTGCGTGGTTGATGACCACAGCAGTAGGCAGTTTGGTGGTGGTTATTGTGGCTCAGGTGCAATACTTTACATCACAGGTAAGATTTGAAAAATCATATTCTTTAAAGTGTATAACGATCAACTGGAGTTATACAAATATACAGTCGAACTTCGGTATCTCCAACACTGATATCTTGAATACCAAGGCTATGTCGAAGTGGTTTGGAAGTCCAAACAGCTAATTTTTTAAGTATTTAACCCTCAATATCTCAAATCCTTGGATATCTCGAAGTTTATTCTCAGTTCCATTGAGTTCGAGATAACAAGTTTAGACTGTATAGGGGTAAAATAACTCGCGATGAAAATATTTGCAGTCTGGACACATCCACAAATTTAAGAAACTGTGAAATAAGTTTCTTTAAAAGGCATCAATTTTGAAGTTCACTTTGTGATTCAAATCTGTAAATTCATGAACCCACGAATGCATTTCGAATGCGTTTTTAAAAGAAAAAATGCGAAATTTACAACCCGTGAAAATAATCCCTTGTACAGTATTTAAATATATCCTTTTGTTATTACAGTATATTGCAGGCTTGATTTTTTTTTATTTACAGGTGGCGGAGTTCATGTTCTTTGCTGCTCTGATGGCTTTAGCTACAGGGATTTTTATGATCATGTCGTGTTTTTATACGTACTATAATGCAACTGTTCATGGAATGGGTGATAAAGAAGAATTGATTGAAGAGGACCAGAATGAAGACATTCCACTGAAAGATTCTCATCCAAAAAATAATTGAAAAGAGATTATTTGAATATTGATGAAGTATTTATGTGCAGAATAATTTTCATTAGGTGATCCTGGTACAGGAATTGTGCTCCCTCCATTTCTTGGGAAATATTTTTGTCCTGTCTCTCTTGGTGTTTCTTCATCTGTCACAAATTTTCTCCTCAAGATTCAATTTTGATTTGAATGAAAATGTTCAGTATCAGGTGTAGTTGTGCAATACAATATTAATTTCTTTTGACGAAAGTGGTTTAGGGGTTTCCCATTTGTTACATATTGCTGTACCTTTGAGGTTATTTTGTCTCATTCCAATAAATTTATATATATATATGGTGAGACTGGGGCCAAAATTTTGAATGAAAAGAAAGAATGCATTTGTTATAGAGTAGAACTTCACATAAAGATGATATTTAATTTTCCTTCTATTTCATCACAGTAAGTGGGTCGTCATGATAAATAATTCATATCTCGTCTATAAATTTTCATTTAAAAAAGGGGGGGGGGTCAGCTAAACTTAAGTATATGTTACTTTCTTTGTTCATATGGTGATTGATTATTTAAAATGTTAAGAGTCTTCATTTTTGTGACAGCATTCAAGAAGTAGAGGTGTGCAGGTAAAATTTTGGCTCAGCCTATAATTCAACATTCAGATCATTTTTATATTGATCTACAAAGAAACAGACAGTATATATGTCCAAAGATCTAAGCCAATTGTCTGGAAATCCTGTGTATTGTCCCCACCATTAAAAGTGACAAAAACAATGGTCACAGACAAGACAATTCATTCCAGTGAAAAATGGTTGACCCTCCTTTNTTCCCCACCATTAAAGTGACAAAAACAATGGCCACAGACAAGACAATCCATTCCAGTGAAAAATGGTTGACCCTCCTTTTGCTAATGGGAGGGGGACAGAAATTTTACAGATGAATTGGGTTTGGCAGACTAATTTGCATTGCAGCATATCAACAATCTAATATATATGTAAACATTATTGCAGACCAACATTCCATGTATTTCAANGATGCACATGTAAACGTTATTGCAGACCAACATTCCATGTATTTCAACATCTGTATCTCACAATGCTTTCTTACAGCATACAGACAGTTGGTTGTAAATGATAGTCACTCCGCAAGGTTACTCCAGGATGTCATGTTCACCTTTATTTGTTTACCTATACAGTGTACTCATACTAAATGAGATACTGCAAATGATTCAAAATTGTTTGAAATGAAGTGTTTTTAGGTCTCTTGAGTTACTCAAGTGACCAATTGCAATTGGTCTTTGTCCTTTGTGTGTAAGAAATAAATACCATTCCAATTCTTTTCAAATTTCAATTTGGTATGAAGCCTACTTTGGACAAGGAGAGTTTTCCAAAATCATCATTATAGTGTTATCATAGCATGCTATGGTCTTTCATCAGAAAGGATACTTGTATTTGTGTTTTAAAAAAGTATCATTATACATTGCTGCTATTATTAGAATTTAACTTATCCGCAGAACTGGCAATATATTATAGATTTCATAACCCTTAGGGGTAGTGATACTTTTTAATGATACTCGAGTGAGTGATAAGGCCTTTAGGCATCTTGTTTAAGTTCATAACTTAAAAATGCATGATACCTATTTACGATATATTTTCAGAATGGTGCAAAGTGTAGTACAAGTATGCCACTTGCCAAAATGAAATGTAGATGTATTAATTTTTTTTTTTGGATATGTACTAGGTACTAGCTATTTTGTATGTTGTATTGGTTCATCAATGATGGGTTGATTGTTGGTATAAGAATTGTAATATGATACAGGAACATATTGATAAGCAAGACTTCTTATTTAGAGCATTAATTGAAAGGTCGATGGTAAAATCAGAAGTTTTACAAAGTACTCCCATACATATTTGTTGTTGACCAGATATATATTTTTAGTGTAAAAATTTTTTTTTTGACACATCTGGCAAATTTTCTCTGAAATAAGATTTAATGTTTGAAAGCAATCAGATGGCTTTCCAAATCATCTGATTTTCAATGCAGTAGGGTTGATAATATATTCAGTATATTAGCATAATTAATGGAAAAATTCATTTCATGTGAATGACTACAGCAAGAGGTTATGTAAAATGATGACATGGATAATGCATTAGATCTATTGTAAAGTTTGGAATCTCAACAATTAAATGGCCAATCAACAGCAAATGAAAGTTATTGACCAAAATGGATTATCTCGGAAGTTCGTTTTTTTAAATATTGTGTTATTTTTTGAATGCATATTTACATTTGTTAAAAAGTTTCTTTTTAATTTTACTCAGTTGTTACTCTGCTTTATATAATGAAGATGAATAAATAATTAAGCAACAATATGTCATGTAGTTTGATTTTCCAAGATTGCGTAACGTTTATCGGTATTGATAAATTAAACCGGACATATGCGACCACGCGGTAATTCCCACAGACGTATCATCGACAAAACACGCTTTGCAACCGAGATGTCCGGGTGTGACTTTTAATCCTATCGCTGTGATGATTTCCAGGCATTAATCATAGATAGCTCGTGATTGTTCCTTTGCCACGTCACCGGCATTAAAAATGAAATTCACAGGTCTTTTGGATGTTGATGTAAATCCTCACTGGGAATTCTGGGAGCTGTTTTCATTGAAATTAATGAGCAGAGGATTAACTACCCTTAAAGCACCTGTCTTGTCTTTGCATCAGAATGGGATATTTACGATCTTCTAAAAATAATTTACCAATGGCCAAGAAAATCTTTTAATAAAATATTGTCACATTCTTCAAAACTTTGCCAATGAGCCGAATGATTCTTAAAAAGCTATTTAAAAGTGAATTGATAAAGCCTTATAGATACCAGTCGAAGTATAAAATGACGACCGCGAACTTTTTCACTAAATAACTTTGACTAAATGACATGAATCTATTAACCTCGAACCTTACTATAAGTAAAAAGATAGCTCACGGCGGGTGTGGCCGGTCGACAGGGGATGCTTACTCCTCCTAGGCACCTGATTCCATCTCAGGTGTAACCAACTGAGGTCCGTGTTTGTCCAGCTCTTGTTTTGTATTCTATGTGGGACTTGCGAGATATATCAAAGAAGAATCCCAACTTGTCAAATATTTTGATTTTCACTTCATAATCCGTCCTTCAGGAGTCCATTAAACATCTTCGATTTAGTGCTCAAAGTAAACACGTAACGATAGTCTCCAGCATTGCCCATTTTGATATTAAGGATGTCTAGAATTTTTTTGTAGAATTTAATGTTACCAAATTCCAAAGCCAGAACTATCTTTTCATTTTTATCTCATTTGAGACGCAAGCTCGCTTAAGTTCTCCAGAATGACTAGACCAAAACAAGAACAATAGTAACAAAAAGCATTTTTATGTAAAGGCAATTTAACTTTGTTCGAATAAATGTTCATGTCATCTAATAAGGTGAGATAATTATTTCATAGTCTGTCTTCAGATGGGACGCATTATGGTGCAGCGATGTTTGTACGTCCGTCCGTTCGGGGTTTTCTGTTTCATTTCTGTCACGTCAAGCTGGAACTTGTGATGTAGCTTTGTGGGTCACTCAGTTTAGATCATGTTGCGATTTTAGCATTCGGAGGCTCTCTGAGATTGTGCTGATGCCTCGCACTTTCCATTCTAGTGGAAATTCCTCTCCGACTCGGATCTGCCTGGTGAGTCCCTTGAATCGAGTTGCGATGTGAGAAGGATGTGTAAAGGTTGCTACTATTGAGGTCGAGCGCTATGTCCAAAACACCAAAAAAATGTTTGAAGATGGAAGTTTGTTCCTGGCAGGTGGGACACAGGAGAACCCTATGGGCCTTGCACTTCAGATTTTGATTGGGAATCCAGACTCGACAGCTGAGCGACAGTCCGGATGGGATATCCGCCCGATCATATGGTTGGGAATTAGCTAGGGTGTGTAGAGTACCCAAACAACAGGATCCTTCTTATGCCTTCGGACGTATGTGATGTGGAATGGTGGAGATTGCCGTTTCGCCCGGACTTCCTCTTCTTGGACACGATCCGGACTACCCGACCTATCTAGACGGCATTTGTGCCTGCTGCTTTTCTTTCTTCGACTTTCGCTACATTGTATTTACCTCGAATGAGTATCACTGGCACTCTTATTTCCCGTTGAAGCTGGTCTAGGCTGTGGATTCCATCCTTCGGAGAAAGGGGTGGAGTGTAGTAGTTGGATGGGAACTCTCTTGAAAGACTCGCCCGGAACTTTGCTAACGCAATCCATGTGCGGGTTTTGCACACAGCCAGGTGCATGTGACATTAATTTAGATGCATGCTCGCGGCTGAGCAAGACGGACGTGGTAATATTCAAAATGGCACCAAAACCGCCATGATGTTTTTTCGACTGAATCCACTTCTTTAAACATTTATTGTTATGACTTAAAGAAGATAAGTGCATGCTTTTACCATCCTGAGCATTTTTCCCCCACGAATTGCTCGACTTGTTTAGGATATCTTCAAATAATTAAACATATCCTCAAATTATTTGACAAATCTAGCAGTAATCTTTGGGTCGAAGTATGTTGGGGTTTCAAAGTATACAATAGATTTTGCAGTAGAGGAAATCATTGATACTATAGAAGACACCAAGTAATGATTTGCAAATTATTTTACAGAATAGAATTAGATGTCAGGTGAAATATTACAAGGATAAAGGGGGGTATATGTCTTCTTGAGAATTCTTAGTCGAAAAGTAAACAATCAAGAAGTGTATTTTTTGGCCTTTTTTCTTTACAGATAAGGTTATTCTATGAATATTTCAAGGAAGAAAACAATACTTTAAACAAATCTTTTGTCGAGTAGGGGCTACCTTAAACCCCTCTTCTATATTATTAAATATATTTCAATTCAGTTACTTTATCTCTTTACCTATTGTACAAAGTGTATTGAAGAGATATAGCATACTGATAAATTAACAGTAATATTACATTATGTACAAACTGAAGCAATGTACTACTATACATAAGTCATACATGGAGGGATGAGTTTGATGAATAATTTCAAAAGAGGAGTGAGGCCCACGAAGGGAAAAAACTGGCCCTGTAAAAGGGTCTCAAATTAAGTGAAATTTCATCAAATTATTTCTGCACAAATGAAATAGGTCTAGTTATGATAGTTTTATCAGCGAGTGGTAAAATTTTGAGTTTTGCGGTGTGTATCTAACGATAATATAATGCCCCAAACTATCATGAAGATTTCATAAGAAAGTGCAAGAATTTTGCTTAAGAATCAACCATATATTTTATGATGGAATACAAGGATTTCGGACTAGACACAGAGCTGTGACAATTTTATTTTTTGTCAGTTTAAATATATGCAGGATTTTTGAATTTTTATAAAATCTTGGTCCAAGAAGAGAGAGAGGAGAGAGAGAGAGAGAGAGAGAGAGAAAAGAAAGAGAGAAGAGAGAGAGAGAGAGAGAGAGAGAGAGAGAGAGAAGAGAAATCTTTGATCAAATAAATTTTAATTAATTGAACAATTAAGTTTATTACAACTATCTGGAATTTTTAAAGATATTTTGCAATCCGAGTCCAATTCTAATCATGCTTTAGCATGTATCCAAAGTTGTTTTAAAAATGTGCATTGTCGTAAATATTCTGTCAAACATTACATACAACATACAAAATCTAAATATCCACTGTGTAACTCTACATTACGAAAATCTATACGTGTGTGAATCTCGAAATTAAATCCGGATCTGGACAAAGCCTGTTGTTTACCCACCTGTGTTCATCTTCCATACATAACTACTCTACCAAAGGCGATCTCCGCTAATATGGTTTGAAAAATAGAGTCAATCATTGGGAATATATTATACAGGTTCTTAAAAAGGAAAAAAAAAAAAGTAAGAAGAAAAAGAAAAAAAGATAATGAATTTTGAATATGGTTATTTTAACCATTTTGAGTTTTTTCTGACGAGAAACTTTAAACAGTTTTAATGATATGGTTACTTCTCCATAGCTAGTATCCGGCCTGCATAGTAGAAGCATCACCAGGTTTTTAATTTTATAGTGTAATTTTTTGTTCGATTTTTTTTTGTTTGTTTGTTGTTAGTTTATTTTTTGGTTTTTTGTTGTTTTTTTGTTGTTGTATTGTTAGTATTTTAGGGGGTTTTTTTTGTTTTTTTTTTTTTTTTTTTTTTTTGTTTTTTGGTTTTTTTTTGTTTTTTTTTTAGGGTTTTTTTTCCCCCCAAAATTATGTCCAGACAAAAATAGCATTTTGTCAGGAAAATGTATGTCAAATATGAATTGAAATGAAAGTCGAATATGAATTCCTGGTTTTTCTTTGCCATTTCAAAATATAATTTATTATACATGTAGTTTTCTAAGCGAGGAGAGACCTAGTAGACAGGCAGATCGATTATGTTGATTGATTTGGTGATGTTTCGGTCTTACTTCGACAGATTCTTACTTACAGTTAGCTAGCTACTACTTGTTAAAAAGCCTATGGGTTTGGTCTGTGATCGAGATGACCATACACAAGGTAGATCTTTAAAAGTACTAAAATGTCAGCGTGTACCGTAGTACACGGTATGTGTGTTTAATGTAAAGATCTTCTATGTATGCAAACTCAGGGCTCTGCACTAATAAATCTAACGTGATTCAGCTACTAAACGATGAAAACGTCTAATTATGCATAGCTGTGTAAGTTTATATCTAACAACCCGTACTAAAGTAATAGCACTTCTTAAATTTCTTAATTATTTTGCTAATGTTTAGTAATTTCAGGTGCAGCTCCACCCCCCCCCCCCTTCCAATATTTTCCTTTAAATTCAAAAAGGCAGTCCCAAATAACGTACCAACGTAAAGGTACATTATGTAGTGTATTCAAGACCGGGATTCAAGATGACTAAAAAAAAAAAAAAAAAATTTTCTATTACAGCAAACACTATAACTATTTTTACCTTTTTTCTATGATTAATCTTGCATTTTATTAGCGAGACTCGTCTCAAAATTGCCCACCTTCACCAGTACAGATACGCTCTAATTCACGCTACTAGCTATTCTGTGGCGTCAGCCTTCGGAATACCTGTTTAAAAAAAATTACAGGTGTATGTATAAACAGATCACACCGGTAGAAGCTGATCAGGGATTGTTACAGTAATTCTGGTCAGGAACCGAGATGGCAGTGGGGGATACGGAGTTAGAATGGGGGGACATCTTGGTCATCATTGGGTATTTCGTCGTCGTTATTGCAGTGGGATCATAGTGAAGTAAATTTATCAGTATTTCAAATGATTATAAACCTCAAAGATTGATTGCACTGTTCAGCTAAACAAATCTTAATCGATAAAATTTATGCTGATAAGATTTGAGCATCTTTGTATTATGATTATATGCATACTATAACGATTCTTAGCAAACTGCACATATTGCAATCCGTTGTATGAATATGCATGAAAAAAAAACCCCACGGAATAAGACATGTTTATGGTCTTTANNTGCAAACTGCACATATTGCAATCCGTTGTATAAATATGCATGAAAAAAAAAAACCCACGGAATAAGACATGTTTATGGTCTTTAAACGATCCAAAATACACACAATATAGATCTTTGCTACTCTGTAAACTGTTCGACAATTTACATATCTGGTACATAAATTCACAAGAGATCACAGGTATCATTTGGGTAACATGATAGATGTTTTGCACAGACGTTTTATCATTCAACTTTTAGTGCCCATTTTATTTCTAAATAATGTTCTTGAGGGAAGGCACCACTTCGGGCAGCGCTGTTGAAAGAAATTCATTGGGAGGGAAATGGCAATAATTTCCCAATGAAAAAAAACCACCCTCATTGAATCCAGCCATTTTATGATCGGTCAAACTGAGGGTGGTTCGATCAGTGGATCAAAGTACCGAGATGACGATTAAAGAACCCCGAATTCAAACAATACAGTTAAAGTGAAGGAAACCCGACACCCGCCAGGGACGGGGTACACTGACAGACAATAAACGTTCTACTTGATATGGAATAAACAGACAGAAGATCACTACGCAGTCAAAATTTAGCTGCACAATTGTTATGGAATAAACAGACAAAAGTATATTTATCTGCACAATTACAGGGTATATGATACATACGAGTGTTTTTGAGTTAAATCCTTGTTTGTGGTTTATATTTGTGAAGGTTGTTCAATGATCTTTTGCAAACAAATGAGTCATTCAGCAGAGAAAGAAAATGCGACTTTAAAATCGAGCTGTTCCTACTTTAAAATCTGACAGCCAATATCGAGTAAAGATTTCCGACATTCTTTACACTTTTTCAAAACATTACACATTTTTTTTATACATATTATAAAACTTTGCGATACGTAATCTATTCAAGATGTGTAGAGGTAAACTACATCCTTTAACATTTAATGATCAAGTTTAATGAGCTCAAATTACAAAATCAATAGTTTTCAGAGTTGAAACACAGAACAGTTTAACCACTAAACAGGAGCGGTTTTAAAAATCGTTAATTATACCAGGTGTCCAGGCTAGACGAAAATCGGATCTACAAACCCACATTTTTAATAAAATTTGTCTTCTGGAATGTTTATGAATTAAATATGCAAAGAAGAA
>CAJDSM010040711.1:9554-25194 GCA_903981925.1 Ostrea lurida
ATAAGTGATCTTAGATCCTCATTTTCAATATTATACAATGAACAGAATGATAAAAGCTTTACTTGCGGAATCAAGACAACGCGGATTTTAAAACATAATATTCACTGGTTTCATTCCAAAAGGGGTATTGAACATTGTATATTTATCAGCTTTAATATGCAAGAAATTAGAATGAATCACAGTATATTTCATAAGAGAAATGGAGCTGTGCAAGATTTGTTGCATCTTATTTTTGTATCACATCAATTTCATATGGCATCTAGGAAGGAACTGAAAGTGTTTTGTAATCATTAAGACATCTATTTCTAAGTGAAGCTAAATGCGCCTCAGAAAGCTCTGTGACTGCGATTAGCACAGTGCAGCTGCAGCACGGTTTTGTTGCATGATATGTCGATTTTTACACCAATTACCTGGGGAAAGGTATGAAACCAGAGTCTTTGGTGTGGGCAAATGGGAATGTGAAATGAAATAAAAGGAGATCGTCATATGCATAAGGTGAATTAAAAAAACAATTTCGATCTCATTTCGAGTACGTGTCTCTTTAGATAGAAAGCACTGATATCCCTGTCGCAAAGTCTAAGGACCGCCTTAACTGGGTTTTTTTGGTGGTACCTGAACATTGTTTACATGCTGTGGTAATTTCATTATATGATGTGCATTACATCCTAGTTTCACTAATGCCATGGCGCATTCTGAAAATTTTATTGGGGGTAGGTACTCCTTAGATGCATTTTTGCGGTCCTAAGAGAGGGATGGCAGCCCACCTTCCCATCATGGATAATCTAATTGTTTTAAGTGTCCAAATTTCTAAGCAAATGAGAAAGATGCAACACCATTACCCTCTCTTACCCTTCACTATGCGTGAACGTTTTTATGAGGGGGGGGGTGACTTTTAATAAGCCCTTATTCTTATGAAATAAATTCTGGTTCTTGTGAAATGAAATTTGAACCATTCATGTTACCGACATCATTAAGTACTTGCATGTCAGAGGATTTGAGAAAGCTCCACTCAATACTAGTATAATACCCAGAAAAGTTAATTATCTATCAAAATTAATTAAATAGGGCCCACGGGAATTTTTTTCTGTAATGGATAAAGAAGACATCAGTCCGATGTTTATTCGATGCATAAAAAAATTCAATATATTTCCAGTTGTCCGTGATGGTTTACCTACAGTTTTTAGCGTAGTAGATCACGCCATGTTGTATGTATAGGTTACCACACCACCCCCTCCCCCGTGGCCAAAAATCTTGGATCCGCGCCAAAGTAAGGCAGCGTTAGTGAGAGCGACGCTCATATATTTAAAAAAGCAACCAGGGATCGATTTAAATATTTTTTTTTGCAATTCAATGAAAACTCGAGTCTCCATTCACTTCCACTAGGTCTTGCACTTTAGCTGATAACAAAGATGTTTGATCAGGTATCGTTTTGCAAGCTCTAGTAGCCGGTTTCGACCTTTTTAGATTGTCATACGCTGATTTGACTACGGATTACTCCGTTTACCTGATCAAGACAATGGCTCGTGTGACCGGTTGACAAGGGATGTTTACTCCTCCTAGGTACCTGATCCCACCTCTGGTGTGTCCAGGGGTCCGTGTTTGCCAAGCTCCTGTTTTGTCTTACGAGACATTGGCGGATCCTGGATTTGTCGAAAGGGGGGCTCAGTCCTTTGAAAAAGGGGGCCTGCTATATACGTCACTGGCTAGAGATTTAGGATGAAGCCCAAGTAGGTGCCCAGGGGGCGAATCCCCCGGAAGCTCTTCGGTTTAAGGGCTTTTAAAGTTATCTTTAGGGTTTTATTTAGCTATAATTCTAAACATAATGCTAATTTTGGTCACGAAAAAGGGGGTGGGGTGTGCGGGCCCCTCTATAAATCCGCCTACGCGAGATCATTGCATTGCCTACCCTCAATAGTACAACATTCATCTTGCTTTTCGGGCTCGGTAAATATCGTACTTTTCAGATAACCAAAACATTGTATTGACCGAGAAAATGTTAACAAATTGTTTTATATTACCAACATATAAATAAATAAACAACACTAAAATTGACGTTCCTACACAATTTAAGACATATATGTTGTTCCATAGATAATAAAGTCGATAATTGTCAGAAATCCAAGATAAGTAAGGAAGCTTTTCAAAACGACTAACATGAACTCATTTTCAAAGAGACCAGTTCAGACTCCTTCCCCGAAGAAAAAAATCATCTCATAATTTTTTTTCTAGTTTGAATCGGAAAGAATTAAACGTTTGTTTTGTTTAATGTATACTGCATTATAGGAAATCGTTCCATCTATCCCATTTTGGGAGAATCGCATGCGAATATAAAATGGCAGAAATATCAAAGCAAGTACATGTATGTCAAGAATATATATAGTAGGCTTGATTTCTAATTTTATCTATGGATCGAGGTGAAAATAATAGGTGACAGTTTTGTAGTATACAGAAAATACAGTACCCGTAAATAAATATGCATGTATACCACCATGCTCGCAGTGAGGATCACTCTTATTCAATGTGGCGAATCAACGAAAAAACATATGTGTACTATAATGAGATTTGATAGGTTGTCAAAATAGGTTACGATATATGCATTAAAACTAATTTTTCCATTATATGTGTCCAATTTTTTAACGTTAGATATCTTTGTATAGTGATTGAAAGACCTGATAGCGCCTGATAAAAACCCGTAGCAATCTGATTCACTGCCCGCATTAATTTCTAGATTTTTTTTCTCGCTTATAACCAGGCTGGGCCTTGTGTGAATGAAATAGCAACAATTAATTTTTCTTTTGAACGTTATCTGGGATCAGGACTAAAAATATATGATATATCTGTATGGAAATGGAATTATCTTGGAGATTTAGTGAATTGAACGCATTTTGCTGAGAGCAGATTTTGCATACTTTGATAACAAATGGTTTTGTCCCGTAACTTGTGATTTTCTCAATTTCCTGTTTTTATCTATCAACTAGCCTTGTTATACATCTGGTTTAATCGCTGAAAGTACAAAGAAATAAAAATAATTGATTTGTAAAGTCGTTTGTCTTATGTTGCAATTTTTACAGAAACTTGAAACAGATGAAAGAGGTGTTTTGCTTAAGAAAAAATGGTGTATAAGTACATTCGGATTATTGATGAAATCAAATCCAGTGCAGAAGATAAAGGGACATAACTGTTTACAAGGAGAGCTAGTGTAATGTAAGTACATACAAGCATTAAAAATGACCATCGACACGAACAATATTGTCAAATTTTCGGGACGACCTGTCCCTTCTTCAGGACGATTGAATATCTATATAGATGAAAGCGAAATAAAAATGCCAACTATAAACACTGAAGCTAAACTACAAAACCTGATAAACAAAACGTCTACATATTGATTTCTGAAGTGTAATATGGGGTAATAATACAGTCTGTTCTGGTCGAGTGTCAAGACTGATCCGAGTCCAGTCTTGACGTTCGATCAGGACAGACTATTTTTTTTTTTACACTCGAGAATTTCAGTACAGTGTATGTATTATCAGGCTTTGTAGTATAAGTTTTGTAGTATAAGTATAGTGTTAGTTTTCGTAACATTGCTAGTTTGTATTTTTATTTTACTTTCGTTTCTTTGTAAATATTCTATTGTCCTGAAGAAGCAACAGTTCGTCCTGAAAATTTGACAATTTAATGTTCCAGCTGATCATTTTTAGTGCCTGTAACATTTTTATTTATCTGACCTCGCATCTCCTATATTAGATCCGACACTTTGGATGTCGAGTGTTGTTAGTTTTTAGTGTTCTCTCCTCTCTCTCTCTCTGTTAATCTTATACGGTAAAATGTTGATGCAACAAATGCGCATTTCGACAAATTATGTTTCTTCAGTAATGCTCATACCGAAATGTTGGAAATCCAGAATATTGATTTTGCACTCCTCAAGTTATATTTTACGTCAGTTCTTTTCAAAGAAACGCAATGTTACGTTTGTTGAAGGTCATCGTGACGCTTGGGTTTATCCAGCCACAAATTGAACCCGGATTAACGTAAATATGTAACTAAAAGTTTCGTCAGACGCCATGTGATGCACATGGAGTACTTAGGGACTGACAACCCAAAACCATTGTCGGTTGATAAAACAAACACTCGGACGTGGCGTGGGGAGTATCGTATGGACACTTCCGAGAAAAAGAATTCAACGGATATGACGCAAGCAAGCAAAAATTGATGTGTTATCAAAGAACGAAAGCGCAATCATTATACCGAGTCATAATCAATGGTTGTCTTCCGTTGTAAAGAGTACTTGTAAATGAAACTATTATTAATAAATGTTATAATTTTGATCAGTACAAATTTTCACGTTAATATTTATTGATAAAATTTGAAATGTGTGAGGGAGTTATGAATGCGTTTATTTACTTCTTTTGAGTTCACCCACCTTTTCGAGGGCTAAAACGATCCCACCATTGTTCTCTTTATGTATTATTCACTCTCATCAGATGCAATACAGAGTTGCAGGATCACCATCACGTGATACCACCTATCTAGCAAAATACTGGCAGTACATGGAGCAACCTACCACTGCCTGCACTATAAAATATTTACATTTCAATGTTTTTGCTTTTGGTATCTTTACAAATCGTAAAACCATTTTCTCGTGAATATTCTGCAGTTGTGAAAAATACGCTTATGATTCTTGATAGTACTGTACATGTATTGTAACGAATGAGGCTTCGACAGAAATGAAAATAGAATGTAAATATAGCAAATAAATTTCATATTCTAAAATATACGAGGCTATATAATGAACTGCGACGCTTCAGCTTCACAGCGGCATGTTTTCCCGTGTAGAGCGTCAAAAACCATAACCTCAAGTACTTTCAGAAATAAATTTTGTGGTGGACATTTTACAGTCATAATCACAAAGATACTGTGCGAGTGTCTGTTTTCTTTTCATTTTCTTAGATTTACCCACTTCATACATTTTTTAACTGGTTTTTTTTCTATCTACATGTATTTATACATGTATATTGCCCTGCGACTTGGTTTCACCAATAAATCATATCGTATTTAAACATGATTTCAAAATTTTGGGAAATTCAATCTTTTATTTTTTTGTACACAATAAATTACTAAATGCCATAGTTCAATACGGAAGAAACCTCCTCTTCAATAATTGAGGGTGTTGTTTTTTAATAAAAACTTTCTTAAGACAAGATCCCGACCTTTTTCTTCTATTAAATAGACGTGAGGTTAATTGTACGTTTGTTCGATGTCCTCAAAGTCGCTGACTAACTTACGTGCTTAACCTCCGACGCAACTTATCAAAGATAAACAACGGGTAGTACGCAGCACCTAGCATGACCTTGCAATGCATTGAAATTTAATAGACTGCTCGATATAAACCCCTGCAAGCATTCCTCTGTGTAGTACTGAGCTCTTGTTTTATTGCAACAGGTTACGGATTTTGCCCTCTAAATACCCCGTGGGTTTGAACTATTCTAACGCAATTCAGTTTGCCTGTCAGTGCACCATAATGAGGTACAACACCCTTGGATGGAAATGTATGAATCAAAACAACACATAAAGAGCGAGCTATCAACTGGCCCAAGTTTCTTCTTCTTGATAGAGATGGCATACCCTCTATTGATGAGAATGTAAATATATTCCTGATTCTAGATAGGGTGCCCTCCCCTGAAGACAAGAAGACAGTTCCTGGCTGCAATGAGTTTAAGGAATTTCATGATTAAAACGATAGGAATCTGACAGTATCGATTCCATCTTGCTGTTGATTGTTCACAACAGTTCACCCGAATTTGCTCCCGCGAATGAAGCATTTTAATTTGGTTAATCAACAGTTTTTAAACAGTCGAGTGTCTGTCTTACATTCCGCAACTTTTATTGATGGAGGTGATAACATTTTCAACACTCTGCAAACCTTGCTTGTTTCCATCATAGCTCAATGGCACGCGACACCGCTTATTAAAGTGTGTAGAGTACATTTAGTTGGTCTGCGAGCTTTAACTTTGCAATCGCTTTGTCGATCTGTCAAATATCGCATCAATATTAGATACTGTCACTCCAAGGCGGTGGATCATTTAGTACAGAAATGCAATTTTTTTTCAACTTCAAGGAATAGAGAAAGCCATCTATTCAAGGACACTGGCTTAACGAGGTGTAGAAAATATGGTGCAATTTTTCAATTAAATTACGATGCAAGACAGAAATTTGTCATAAGATATGACACTTAGGTTTTAAATGACTGCCGAAGTGACCTGATATTCTCTCGAAGCTATTGTCATTTAAAAAATAATTTACCCCCAAAGTATGCAAAGGGGACACCATTATTTTTATTTTAGACGGATGGCATTTAACAGGAATAACTTAAACTCAGTGCACTAGATTAGAAACTATATATTCATTCTGTTTATTTTCTTTTTAATCAAATGTCATGCATTGGAAACCCAACAAATATGTAGATACTTAAATATATAACTTTTGGAAATAGTAAATTTCGGTAAATTACCATAAGAATTTCATTTTGAAGTATCACATGCCTATCTAGATAAAGTATTTCTTTTCTTATAATTTGCCGTAACGTTTGAGGTATACACAAAGTACGTTAACTTTCGGTATTTTTTTTTTATGATTTGAGTACTACACTTGATACTTATCATAACCGTTGTAATAGAGACNCACAAAGTACGTTAACTTTCGGTATTTTTTTATGATTTGAGTACTTACATGTATCATAACCGTTGTAATAGAGAAAGTTTTTAAATTCCCTTTTTATCTTGGAAGGTTAACCTCGCATTGAACAAACAGGTAAAACGGTATCATTAATTTTGATTTTGAATTTCGACAAAACTATTTCATTAAATCTTGAAGATCTGGATACGTTGGTATGAGCTAGGTACTGACAGAAGCAAATTCGGCATCGATAAACATTTCTAATCATTGGTAGTTATACCACTATTTTCTGTTTGTTGGGAGACCTTTCGCCTTGCCTGTGGAGGAATATAGAATATTGAAAATTATTTAAAATGGAATTTTTCTTTGAATCGAAAGGTTTGAATCAAAAGGTATACACTACAATATTTTGAAATAATGTTTTTAATAAAGGACTGATGTGGATTTCTTACAGATAACAGTGATAAACTGGACAGATTGGGTCGTATTTTTATTTTTGAACGCAGAATTCGTAATAAGGTAATAAGTATACATGTATGTACGTCAAATATAAATATTAATAAAATATGTAAAGATTGTCAGTTTTTGCGATTTCGATATTAACTATTTAAGCCACGTGGTATTTGTATAAAAATTCATTGCTCGGTATAGGCTTTATACTAACTTTTGTATTTCAAGAAACTGATAGATATGTGAACAACGGGATAATATGTTATGTAAACGTTGTAAAACAAATGACATTGAAGATGAGGTCATATTAATTTTATCAAATGTTCATTGCATAGTGTTTCCAGAATCCTCGAGAGAATATTCGGGAGTACATTACCAAAACAAAAATAAATAAATAAATAAGTAAATAAAACCACCTCAGAGTGTGGAAAGAGCATGCTATGCGTATGCGGATGAAGCGAGGCCAGCTGCTAACAAAAAAGTTGATGCTGCAGGGTTATAACGAATCTCGTTATAAGTCATCATTTCGCAAATTCTACGGTCGCTATAATGACCTTGTTTCGATTACAAATTATCACTAAGTCATATGTTGACTGATTTGTTTCATACCCTTTGTTAGACTGTCGTTTTCCTACTAGATTTGGCTACGGGTAATCCCGTTTACTTTATTTCGACTAAGGCCACGGCGGGTGTGACCGGTCAGCAGAGGATGCTTACTCCTCCATGGCACTGATCCTACCTCGCTTTTGTCGGAGGTCCGTGTTGCCCTACACTCGATTTGTATATGTTTTTGGATTATGATTACGTTTGACACAATGTTAACTTCGCCTTTTGTATGCACTATGATGTGTTCAAATGTCAGAAATGCATGTACATGAATATACATCTTCACTGAGACGCAATTAACAATGAAACAACATACAATCTAACCTTTTGCATGGTATTTTCAAACTCCGAATATTTCTTATACATGGTATGCTCTACTTATATTTAAATACTGTTGTTTAATAAGATAAAAGAACTACTGTGTCAATTGTTATCAACAGAATTTGCAGTTACATGTGCTTATTGTTTTGCTATTTTACAATAGGTTAGTGCCTTGCTTGTTAATTCTATTATATGTATAAAACTGAATGATAACAATATTATTTATGACGCTCCATAATGTGTGAGCACCAAATATACAGAAATCTTAGCTAATAGTAAATTGTTTTCTCTATTTTCGTTTTAAAACAGGATAAAAAAAAAGAAACCAAAACAAAACAAACACCTTGTTAACTTTTCGCAAAGGTACTGAAGAAGGATCTCTCTCTCTCTCTCTCTCTGTCTCTCTCTCTCTCTCTCTCTCTCTCTCTCTCTCTCTCTCTCTCTCTCTCTCTCTCTCTCTCTCTCTCTCTCTCTCATTGTTATATTTTCTCCACTTTCTCGTTCACAAGGTGTCGTTAAATTTTATATACATATAACACGAAAATTCACAAGGTATATCTCGTTTTGGTACTTCCGCAATTCTCTGTAAATCGTTATTCATTTACTGTAGGAAATGCCATTTACACTTACATCAAAACAAAATCTTTAAGCCATCCATTTACTTGTCATATTTGCCTGCTTGGTGTTACTTGGCAGTAAAGTTACGATATCCAATTTAAACTTCTAAGATAAAAGCTTTCAAGCTTCCGGGGACGCCCCTAATATACCAAAAAAAAATTTTCATATTCACTATTCAAAATGAACGTCGCATAATGAAATTCGCTTATGTAAATATTATTTAATGCAAAGGTGTTTATTTAAACAGCCAGGGTATGCTCCTAAGTAAGATGTAATCAACCTGTAGACTGTAAAAGTTTCTCAGTCTTACAAAAGTTAAAATTTAAAATTTGAAAATCCAACAAGTCACAAGCAACTTTATGAAAAGACTGAAAAAACTTAGACAGTAAATTTTTAAATAAAAACTTCTCCCGTGGGGAAACCGGGTTAGAATAGGTCTTCAGTATCCGTTGCTTGTCGTAAGATGAGATTAAATGGATGAGACCGCAAAAAACAGAGGTCCTGTGTCACAGCAGGCGTGGCGCGATAAGATCCCTCCCTGCTCAAGGCCATAAGCGCTGAGCACAGGTCCAAATCTGCAGCCCTTCACCATCAAGGTGACATCTACACATGAGTGAAATATTACCAAGAGGGAGGTAAAGCAATATACAACCAACCAAATATAAACTATCAGCATAACTGTGTGTATTACTTTTGTTAGCTATCAGAAGTGGAGCGGACAGTCTGGTTTGTGAAATCGGGACTGCTTTTCCAGCCCAGTGGTTCAAGCGTTCGATTCGCAGTCAACAGGGCTAGGTTTGATCCCAGTACCAAGTCAAAACAAAGGTGAATCTTCACCAGCGCTCAGCATATAGGTACAAGGTACGGGTCTTTCGTACAAGACTTGAAAGTCGGAGATCAAATGGGCGGTATAGTGTTGTCACGATAAAGAACGCCTCACTATCTCAGCAGAGGTCAAAATATTGTAGACTTCATCTAAAATGGGACGTTAAACAATATGCATGTACAAACAATATGCGATGATGTACAAAACAATATGCATGTCAAACAATATGCATGTACAAACAATAGGCATGTACGAACAATAGGCATGTAAAACAATTGCAGAGATGACGCATCAACCTAATTATATTAGTTAGAAATTGTATAGACACAAAAGTTGAACAACTTTTTTTTAATAGATACGAACGGAATAATCCGAAAAAAGCAAGGCGTTCACGTCCGTGTATGTACAAAGTGTTTAAGAACCCACGCACGTGACGAGTGTACGGCGAGATCGACGAGACCGAATGCACCCGTTCAACTCTGAAAGTACCTGAAAATTCAAACTCGGTCTAAATTCTCTGCCAGCGATATTGAGTAAATGTTGACGGTGCCCGTTTTCGTATAAGTAAGTCCAGATTATAAAACGTGTGTCAATACATCTAGTCTAAAAAGACTTTAGCTGGTTAAATCTCTCATTGGTTGAAGGCGATTAGGACATCATAATAGTATTTAATTAATAAATAAATATAACTTTCAAGACTAGAGTTCGGATTAGGCTGCACCGTGTAACCCGAACAATGAAGTGCTGTTTGCGTTTATTCAAGTTAAATATATGCAATCAAATTAAATACATAATCAAATTATCAGTGCTTGAAAGTTTTCTTCGGTGATATACGTCCTGTTTGCTCTGCCCCCAAGTCTGCAAGAGGGGAAAATGCTAAAAATGGTCAGTGTGATTGATAGTATTATTTAAGGGCCGTAGTTTTTTGGTATTTTTATCTGGACGTAGGTAAAATACACTTTAAATCTTAAGCTTTTTAAAAGATATTCATTTGGTTTTCAATTAAATGAATATTTAGATATGCACGGAAGTCTATATAAAATTTAACTTGTGTCAATGTACATTCTATCTTTAAAACTTCACGTCTTGAAATAATATTTTGAAGGGGAGCTTCTAATGTACGTATTTCATTGCCAGGATAGGATATCTAGTGATAGAAAATTTTTGAAACGTGATTGACTGTGACAAAATAAACTCCCCTTAATTTGATGAAACTTTCAGACAGCAATAGATAAATGCTAAAGATATTCAGTTCTTTAAAAAAAAAAGAAAAAAAAAAAAGATTTGAAGATCGAGCGGGTTATGAGCGAAAGCACATACAACAATCACTTAATAAAAGCAATGAAATGTCTGTGTTACCACAAGGTAGAAGAAGACTTTAGATACTTCTGATGTCTACCTTATATTCTCAACAATAAAACTCTTTGGCTCTTAAAGATATAACATGCTATTTAATTAACTTAACATGTTTCTAGACCTAAGAAAAATATGACACCCACCCCATTTTTTCTTAATTATTTTCCTTTCCAAAGATTTGAACTAACTTCAATTTCTTTTACCGCACATGCTTTGTCGGAAGTTCGGCTAAAGCTGACCCAGTGTCTCTTGAAAAGAAGTCGAGAATGTGAGTTACTATAACTATCCATCCACCTACAACACACAACTTCGCGTCACTTTCTTTGAAATATAACAAAAGTATACAGGCGCCTGAACATAGTTGCTGTACTGAGTACACTTTTCTTGTTCACCTACAAAGTTCGGCAGAAGCATTCAGGTATTCGGGACCGCACCAAATTACGTTTCTAGTATTTCACAAAAAAGTTCTTGCAGGTTTATATCTTTTGACTTAATCACGTAACAAAACAACCATTCGACCCTTAGAGATATAAAAAACTCAGATGCCGAAGAAAATAATAACAAATGAAGAACTGATATTAAAGATAAAAGACCATGAATAGCACGAAGTTAGAATACTTGATATATAAATAGCCATCAAAATCACAGATACGAACGCGACGACCACGCTCGGAACGACTTGGAGTGGAATAGTCTTCTCGATATCCATGATACAGAAATTCAAGTGGCCGATTAGTGGTGTTCCTTCTTAACTTTCGTCATTTGTTTAAATGTTTAAGAGCAAGTTGTAAATTTCATGCCTTCTATTATGTCGTCATATCCTTTGCCGGTGAATATTATTTGTATGTTAACCCCCAAAAGCTAAGTGCTAATGTTGTAATCCTTATCTACGTGAAAACAACAAGCACATTTCAGAAATTTTCTCATTGTCTTGATTACCAGTATAATTTCTATTTACTTCGATGCATTACGCAAGCAGGAATCGATAGATCATCACAACAACACATCTATATGATATGTAGAAATATGATATATGCAGAATATAGGGGAAAGCAAGCATAAATGATATTGATGATGTTCTTAACCAACACCCACCCCCACCCCCAAAACAACCAAAAACAAAGACCACCACCCCCACCCCCCCAAAAACCCAATACAATGCAACACGAATGCAAAAAAAAATACATAATTTAGAGGCAATCTGCTGACAAATACAATGACATGATTTCAACAGTGTCGTTTGAAGTCAGTATTTCGCAAATTATATTGTCGTTATAATAAATCAATTTGCAGTCTGATTTGTTTCATGCCAATTGTTGGGCTGTTTTTGCATGCTTCTATAAACTACAGACTGCTTCGCTTACTTGATCGGAATGTTTCCTTGTGGAAGCAAAAACGACACCCTCTAAGGTGAGAGTATAACAAAAATACTTTATATACTTAAAATCAGCTTTACATGTGCATTGTTCAACTTCTAGTTAGTTGCAGTTCAGTCCATAAACATCGTGTCGTCGGCCATCCTCTTGGAACTGTCAATCAATATCAAAGATGAAGACTTTGTTCAATCAAATGGTTCAGGTATGTTTCATACCTTGTTTTCATGAAAGGTGAAGATACAGAACAATGATCAATCTAAAATCTCCTACAAGGAATACAAAAAAAAAAAAAAAAAGAGTTGGGCAAACATGTATCCCAAGATATAACAGAGGAGGGATAATGTGCCTAGGAGGAGTAAGCATCCCCTGTCAATCGGTCACACCCGCCGTGAGCCCTATAAAGTGAGGAATCCAGCAGCCAAAATCAGTGTATGAAGAACGGGCTAACAATTGGCATGAAACACGCCAGACAGCACGTGACCCAATGACAGGTTGTACTCGTAATAATGGTTACAGAATTTACGATATGCTGACTTTAAGGAGACTGTTGAAATCATGTAACATCACCTTGTTTGTCAGTAGCCTGCTCTTGATTTAAAAACTGATCACACGCAGGACAAGCTGAATACGAACCGATGCATTCTTGAGTAATGTGTATTCTAAACAAGATGGAAATGCATTTCATAGGTCTTTACAAATAACGATAGGTATTTTCTCGATAATGCAGTGCAATTGTAAACAAATCGCGTATTAATATAGGATTTAGTACTGGCAGAAATGAAAGTAGGAGATATTTATAAGAAATATCATTGTTGATAATACACGAGGATATGAACTGCAATGCCTCGCGTCGGTACATCTCACGAAGCGCGTTAGAGGCGAGGCGGTCATACGGTTCAATATACATGTAATTTGCGCGTGAATTTTCGTTCCTTTCTGATTTGCTTAATCATGTTTAGGATCAGTGCTGACACTCATTAAGGTTTCTACGAAATCAAACTATAGACCATTTGACATCTCAAAATATTTCGTAAGTATGCTATATAATATTAGATGTATTAAAATGTTTGATTTGGCACACATAATGCCAATACCCTTTCTAGGTNAGATGTATTAAAATGTTTGATTTGGCACACAGAATGCCAATGCCCTTTCTAGGTACATGCAGTTAAAACCTGATGTTGGTGCATTTGATTAAGAAAAATAACGTCAAAGTTCAAAAGAAATATATGCTTTTCTAGGCGCGTCAAGAGTCAAATACTACGTGAAACATTTTTATCCCACATCAACAGAAGCCTAGAACATGTCAGATACGATTTATCTCAAGCAACAGCTATTAACTTGATTGATGCAAAAATTAAAATTGTAAATCATTTTCAACTTTCATTTTCTGTTATCGTCACTGAAACTTGGCGTCAATAAACATGTAGAAAACCCCCAACTTTGGCATGTCCTCCAAGCATACGAAAACTTGTTCTATTTTCTGGAAATTTTAGCATTGTTGTTATACAATTTTCATATATTAGAAACTGCTTGTTCATGAAATGAAAACAAAACATTTGCTATATATAACATACAATAATGAAATTTTAAGGGTTGAAAAAATGGACAAATTAAGTCAGTTTGACTTAGACAAACCCTTTAAAGGACATGGACACGTTTTGAGCAAATTTTTATATTACACTTTTAATGTTTAAATGTTACACAAAGTTATTTCCAATGGTCAGCAAAAATTTGAATGTCAGTTGTTGAGTTACAGAGATAACGCGCTCACATTCTTTGTTATGTAAACAAGCTCATGTCTTGTTTTGTTTACATAAAGAATGCTTCACAACAGAAAACAAAACAAATGAGATGTGAGAAACCTAGAAACTGTTTAATTGTGTACAGAATGAACTTGTAATTTGAAAAATATCTGCATTACGCGGAACGTATACTAGCATATTCAATATAAGTAAACAAATACATGGCTAGAGCCTTGTTTACATAGCGAAGACTTCTAAGTGCTGTATCTCAAAGTTTTGCTGACCATTAGAAATACCCCAAGTGAGCATTGTAAACATTAAAAATGGAAATCTACTTTTTGAACATCGTGTCCATGCCCCTTTAAGGAGTTTTAATGGCTAGCACTGCGTTTGATGTCAGATTGCTTAGGAGGTCACACTGTCAAAAGAAAGTCACCACTTTTATAGCGATATTCACATTTTCTTCTAAAAATATTTTTGTTTTGGTGAGTAATGCAATGCATTTTATCCCTAAAATGATCACCTTCAGAAATCATGGTGAAACTTAAATAGATTGTTTATTTATTTTCAGAAATACCTTTTCGAACATATATATGTTTACTCAAAGACCCCTCAATAAAGAATCCTAGTATCATTATGCACTCAGAAACATCCTCGGGACTGAGTGTCATAAATCTACAAATGCAAAATCACATGATGCTTTAAATTGTACCGTGTCATCCATGCATGCATTTTATTTCTCTATTACAGGTATCTAACATTTAAGTGCCACGCACTAAAAAAAAAATTGACTTGCCTAATCATGGTATTTTTGTTAGTCGTTGCCAAAGAATTGTATAAACATCACCATAAAAAACCAAAGCAATTACAGAACCCGGATGAAAGATTAATACATGTGACAATATCATAGCATAATGTGTTTCACAATACACAAATATTTATCGCATTTCACCTGTTCACCAGATAAGGGAAATGTTAGTATTTAGTACATCTTCTGCACTGAATGAATTGTTTCTATTCAGTGACACGGCAAAAGGGCATCTTCTACAAATAGCACGCCACATTTCAGTCCCTATTTAGCTACGAGGAATCTGATATTGTAGGTATTTGTTATTATAAGAAGGAGATATATTACTCTAGGTAATAGCAGACGGAGGTTTTCCAGTAGATTTTATCATTACAAATCTCAAACCTGTTCAGAAATCGCGTTTCTATTGCAAGTTTTGAGAAGCTGATAACTATAAATTTTCGTCACTGGGTCCTCCACGCGTTTGCAAGCAACATGGTGAGTTGTCGAAAAGATGACGATTGGCGGAAATCTCCACTAAGACATGTACGAAAGTGTAAGGCAATAATAAACTCGTCTTGAAACAGAGGAAGTGCTTTTATATAAAATCATCTTTCTTTTTTTATATAACGACAAGTATACACACGACAAAGTTATAAGAAATGATGTGTCCTCATTCATACCAAGGACAGTATTACTGTATGCATGACAGGTTTACGAGAAAGGCAATGATTGCATAGGGATTTCTTGGTGCAAAAATCACTTCAATTTGCTTCACGAATTCATACTCAAATGAGGATATTCGTACGTCAAAAGGATGCATGTCTGATTAGGGTTCAGTGCATATGCACCCAACACTACAGTATCAAACCCCATTATTATG